>JASCZW010011159.1:0-33144 GCA_034211315.2 Aedes japonicus | reverse complement strand
TCACAGGACTTTAAAACTTGCAGGATGTAAATAATGCACTATGAACTAAATCCACCCAAATTTTCATTAAATTCTACCCAACGGTTAAAAAGTTAGAGCAATTTCATAGTGTGGCAATTTCATCGTGGACACCCTTTATTGCACAAAGACTCCCATATATGGAGCTTGGGTGTAGTTTGACGCCTCAATGTATAAGTTCACTTATTTATTCTACATGCAGATCAGCACTGGCATCGGCAATGTCCCCACGGTCTGCGGGGAAAGGAAGGATTATTAGTTTGATAACCGATTTTAGAGACCATGTTCACCTCTGCGTCTCCAGAATTGCCTCCAGAATTGCCAGAAAGTGCAACACCTGGCCAACTCCTTATGATCAGCAAGGGATGTGAAGGAAGTGTTCCCGGGTAGAGAGGAATTGCAAACCAATAACATAATAATAACTTGTCTTGCCATCTCATCTAGATTTGACATTTTTGACTTATTCAGGAATAACACTTAATTGCAATGTAACTACGAAATGTGTTATCATTGCTAGTTTTGTTGTTTTTTAGATATTTTATACATTTGTTGAAAAATCATTAAATAACAACTGAATGATAAAGTTTGCCATCATAACTAATTTGGTTTTCATTAAGTTATTTTGTTTATTTTTTGCGATATTTATGAATTTAAATGAGTGATATTCAAAGAATGATGTTCTAAACTATGGAATTAAAATTTTTGCATAAAATGTGAATTGAAAAATAAATAAATTGTATTATTTTTTTCTATTTATTCTAAGTAAATTAACAAACAGACATCAATCAACTTGAGTGCGAATCTTACACTTTGATATGTAATAAATTGTTTCATCAGTAAGTTTTATATGCATATTTATATATTGCTTAATTGAGTCGTTAATTTGCATTACTTTAAAAATGTCAGTCGTTTACCATTATTAAGATCTTCTAAAGAACAACTCATTGTGTTATTATTATGTTATCAACACCTCAGGAATAACTCATTATGCAATTCTTCTTTTGTAAATATTTTGTTCTTAGTTTGTTATTTCTTTAGAAAATTCCCTCGAACTATTTCAGTTATTATTTTTGTTGTTTTAACTCTGATCTCAAACAAACTAATGTCTAATTTTGCCATTTAGTTATTTTGTATGAATGGTAAAATTTGTCATTCATGTGCAATTCTCTTCTACCCGTGTTGATTATATGTCTACTTAAGAAGATGCTGGGAACTCATGCTACCTTCATAGACATCTGGATGGGATTGTGGGGAGGCTTTCTTTGGCGAGAAAGCATATGTGTATTCATTTGTATATCGGTCGTTGGGAGTGACGAAGCTCAGAATGTTGGCTGGAACACAATCGTTTCTTCTTGTATTCAGGCTTCTAAACACTCACACACACACACACACACACACACACACACACACACACACACACACACACACACACACACACACACACACACACACACACACACACACACACACACACACACACACACACACAAAAACAACACACACACACACCAAAACAACACACACACACACACACACACACCAAAACATCACACACAATCATACAAAATACAATACCAATTTAAGATAAATAGAAATAGAAAAATCCGCACACATCAGGAAGCATTAGGCAAAAAGAGGCTACACAATGGACTAGGTTAAACTAATATTCAATTCAAATTCATATAAACATGTTACTTATTCGTTCCAACCTACGATATAAGATTTTTTTTTTTAAGCAGTTATGCTTTCCTTGACGTCTACATTCGAATTTTTTTCTTGGCGTTGTTGTCTTGTCGTGTTGATTTGTAGTTTTCTCTGTGTTTGAACTCCACGGGCGGGCTGCTTAATTATCTAATCCTTTCATTCCCGTTTCGATGCGAGAAACTTGTTTAAGTGAGTTCCGCCTGTCATAAAAGCTCGGGTGTTGTTTCATAGCTAATCGAATAACTATCTGTATTAGTTATAGTTTCAGAATATGGTAGAGCCTTCTTGACATAGTGGGTTGACCGTTCGGTGACGCTAACGCTTCAAAAACTGTAATCATATGAGAAACCTGCCGTGAGAAGTGGATTTCTCGCCGGGCATAACAACAGCCTCTCCCCTTAAGCCACTCGTTAGAAAATCCGTGGGACAGAGAACCCCGTAGCCACTGGTTGTGTGCTAAAACTATATAGACCATACCGTATAGTAAGAGCGACGGACTAGGCGATAAGACCAAAGCCCGACCCTTTGGGGACATGAAATTAACCTTCCAGTGAACCAACTGAATAGAAATCCTAAAAAATAAATTAAATTCTCACAATACAACAAAACAACACAACTGTCGCTCCAGTTTTAACAGTGGCGCCATTAGCTTTCGTTATGCGAACAAAAAACCACAAACACAGGTGGAGAGTCGCGCCGAAAAACTAACTCACGGCTCTTCAGATCAATAAGCTCATTGAAAATGATTTTTAAGTTCTCAATACACGCATCCCGTATTGAAAATGAACCACGATCCCATAGCTCCGTTCGACCCTGAAAGAAGCTCAAAACGTTTCGCCCAGTTCAAATAAATAGAAAAACAATTCTACTTACTTGCGGTTTCCTCGTATCAATTCTTCCCTCTTCTGGATAATAATTCAAGTCTTCGAGGAAAACGTTGGCACTAAAACTAATATTTGCTTGCACTTCAGGTTCAACAGCTAATTTATGAGTAATAAATATAACTAGCAAACAGAGTAAAATTTGGAAATTTTACAGAGCATAAATAAAACGATACGTCAGACTCCGACTGATATTTATTCTAAACTAGCTGATCCCGGTGCGAGCGTTGCTACGCCTTCAACTAAATGAATGAACATTACATAGAACTGACGCTTTTTTTTAATGAGTTTTTTTTTGAGTAATAAGGAGTTCAAACTTCTATCAGAACATTCTTTTTACCCAGACAATACACAGTTTGTGGCTTAGTTACCTGGATAATTCACAGGATTGGTTGAAATTTGTGTTTGAATTCACCATAGAAACATTTCTTGCATTCAAAAAACCCCGCATACTATTTTTGATTCCATTTGCTTGATTAGTTCTCAAGCTATGCAGAAATTTGTGTTTCATTTGTATGCGAGCCGGAAGGGGGAAGCGGTCTCAAACAATCATAAGAACCTTCCCCAGCCCCAAAAGTACCTGCATACATATTTTCACTCCGATCGGTCAGACAGACAGTCAGACAGAAATCCATTTTAATATAAATAAAAATCCTGTTTCCAATAACCCCCACATGCCAAATGTGGTTTCATTTACTTGAATAGTTCTCGAGTTATGCAGAAATTTGTGTTGTTTGCAAATTTGTGTTGTTTGCAGAAATTTGTGTTATTTGTTTGCGAGACCCCCCCCCCCCCTTTCGGAAGGCGGAAGAGTCTCAATGACCATAAAAACATTTCTCTCCTTCAAAAACCTCCATATGCCAAATTTGGTTCCATTTGCTGGATTAGTTCTCGAGTTATGCAAAAATTTGTGTTTCATTTATATGGGAGATCCCTCCCTCCACTTTTAGAAGGCAGAGGGGTCTCAAATCATCATAGAAACATTTTTCTCCTTCAAAAACCTCCATAAATTTGTGTTTCATTTGTATGGGAGCCTCCCCCCCCCCTTCGGAAAAGGGAGGGGTCTCAAATTAGCATTGAAACAGTATTCATCTACAAAAACCTCCACATGCCAGATTTGGTTCAATTTGCTTGATTAGTACTCGAGTTATACAGCCCCCCCTTTCAGGGCGAAGAGGAATCTGAAACCATCGTAGAAACCTTTCTTGCCTTTAAAAACTCACACATGCTAAATTTGGTTTCTTTTGCTTGGGGTCTAAACCACCGTAGAAACATTTCTTGCCTACAACACCTCCACATGCCATTTTTGGTTCCATTTGTTTGATTAGTTCTTGAGTTATGCAAAAAATAGTTTTTCATTTGCATGGGAGCCCCCCTTTTTAAAGGCGGGAGGGGTGTCGAACTATAATAAGATCCTTTCCCGGACCCAAAAACCCCTGAATACAAATTTGCAAGCAGTAGGTATAGTTCTCATGTTTGGTTGAAATTTGTTTCATTTGTATGAGAGCCCCCCTTTTGAGAGGGAGGAGGGGCTTTGAACCACCATAAAAACATTTCATGCCTTGAAAAACTTGTCCATTCCAAATTTGGTTCCATTTGCTTGATTATTTCTCGAGTTATGCAGAAATTTGGGTTCCATTTGTTTGAGAGCACCCCCTCCCCCCTTCCTCCTCATATGACGGAAGAGTCTCAAATCACCATAGAAACATTTCCCTCCTTCAAAAACTTCCACATGCGAAATTTGATTCCATTTCTCTTATTAGTTCTCGAGTTATGCAAGGATTTGCCTTTCATTTGAATAGGTTCCCCCCCTTTTAGAAAGGGGAGGGGTCTCAAATCAACATAGAACAATTTTTTGTCTTAAAAAACCACCACATGCTAAATTTCGTTCCGTTTGCTTGATTAGTTCTCGAGTTATGTAGAAATTTGTGTTTCATTTGTATGGGAGCCCCCCTTTCCAGTAGAGGGAGGGGTCTCAAACTATCATAAGATTATTCTCCGGCCCCAAAAATCTCTGCATGCAAAATTTCACGCCGATCGGTTCTTCCGCTCGCGAGTTAAATCGTGACAAAGGAAACCCCAACTCATTTTTATTATATAGATGTAGTGAGGATAAAAAGAGACAAATGGAAGAAGATGGGCCTGGGATTGAACACCCGCCCTTCTGATTTATAAGCAGTACGGATAACCACTGAGCTATACAGCTTCGTCGGAAGAACTAATGCCACATTTTCTGGGAACATTAGGAAAACTTAAGCTAACACTTCATTTGTTCAGTTAAAAAAAATTTAATCACTTTTCAAACTATCACTAGTAAACGTGAATAGATTCTATTAATTTCCACAAGAAAAAGATAGTTTTTTTTTCGTGTGTAATCAAAGGAGTTTTCTCGCGTTTACTAGTGCCCGTTTGAAGAAGTGTACAATTTTTTCTAGTTATTTTCTTTGGATAAAGTGAACAGGTGAAATTATTTAAATTTTCCTAGTTTTACAATTTTAATCGTACTACTAAAACGTGTGAAAAAAAATTGTTTTTTTTTTGTAATATGAAGTGTTCCACATGCAAGTATTCCTGAGATAGAACGATTGTAGTTTGAGAAGAGCAGTATGACGGAGGTCAAAAAAAACAAAAATAATCCAGAGGTAAGTCATTCGGCATATTTGGAAGGGCCCACAGCTCACCTATAATTACGGCATTTTTTCAGTATGCCCCGAGTATGTCGCAGAGGTACCGGTCATCAAACTTACTATGATTATATGCTATGATTATAACGAGCGTCTTTCAAAACGCCGCTTCCATGCAGATATGAATATTAATGATCATATCCGTTTAGGCATCATCAATTGCGGTAAACATCAAACATAATTTGTTCTCATTACCTTATTGAATGAGACTTTGTTTTCATTTGAGTTTGAATATAATTTTATTTTTCATAGAAGTACCTACTACTATCACGCAACTCAGTACACTAAGGTCTGAATTTACGTTCTTCAGTTTTCAACTTAATGAATGACGAATCAAGTGAACTAAAATAATGCAGTAGTATGGTGCGACTATTATAATCACGTAAAAAAGAAATTGAGTGCTAAGTGCTTAGATTAGCTACTTTATGCATGGTTGCATGCTGATTTCAATTGATGGCAATTCACACAGTAGTCATTTCGAGTAGAGCCGACTAGTGTCGTGATGGAGCTGCTCGTTGTGTTTTGATTATTTAGAACAAAAGTGTTAATTGCCCTTTTAAATCTCATCTAAATGGAATCGTTTTACGTGGAAAAGGTCATTCCGTGCGGCCATTAGAATCACTCATTCATAAAGCTTGCTGCTGCTTCTCCTCCTGCGCTGCCCAGTCTGTACCACGCTTAATGCGAGAGGTATTAATGGTCAATTAATGATCGTCAAGATCCAATAACAGCGCAATTGTCACTTATAGCTCCAAACCAACCAGCCTACTTCGCGTGTTCCGTCGAACGGCAGCACGGTGCGTTTCGCTTGCTTCTTTACGATCATTACCTGACTCGCTCCGTATCTTTCACAGGACACCTGGAAGGGGTTTTCTGTCTGCGTTTCTGGCCGGTCTCGGTGCAAGCATTATCGGATATTCTCTTTTGGGGCTTTAGTTACAATCAGCGAAACGGCAGGCAGGAACCCTCGGGCGACCACGAGTCTCTTTGGCTGCTGACTGGTGGCAATTGCTGCTTGCTCCCCGAAAGATGAAGAAGCCGATAATGTCCACTCAAGAGGAAAACGCTACAGCTGGATGCTCACAGTCCAAGGAAACAGGAAACTAATTAAAGGCACTCAACAAACATTGCACAACGGCTGGATCGCAAGTCCGGGGAAATATTCTTGCTTTGCATGCAAATATTTTCGTTGGTTGGTATTATAAAGGACGACGGTGGTTGGTGATTTGTGTGCAGGCTGGTCCGACGAAAGCAACAGACCAAGATTATGCGTTACAGATAAAGGTAATTGTGTCAAGCTTAAACGGTGTGGGAAAATGCCTTGTTTGTAGAAGGTTGCTGCAGGAAGGTTTGAGCTTATTTAGCACCTTGTGGAGTTTGCGTTTTGCTTTTGAAGGATACTATGGTGTTTGAGTTTTCCTTAACCCAGGTTGATGTGCTTGCCGAACGCGAATAGTCTGATATCGTCGATAGGATGGGAAATATGCGTCTTCAGTTATTGCCACCGAGCTGTTCGATAAAAGTAAGAAATGATGAATAACTTTCATTTAATTACCCTATTGGTGTGTTTATATTTAACGGTTACGAATTCGTCTACAATATGCAGAATTCTTCAGTGGCTTTTGGTAATAATATTTGACCAGAAATTAATACCTTATGTCCGTTTGTTTTTAAAGTGCATAAATTTCATTGAAAAGTTCATTTCAGCGAAGATTTACAGAAATAAAATCTACTTAGGGAAAATTGCCTATTATTGTGGGTATTATTGTGATATTCGTGTAAATATGCATTTTATATAAAAATCATCGATATTTTGCAGGAGAACATTGAATGCCAAACACTAATATAAGCGAATGCAATTGAACTGCTTGCTTTTTTGTTTTACTATTATAGTTTATTAAGTTATGAGGAAATCTGATGAAATGGACAATTTTCTGACGTAAACCTTATACGAAACTATCACCATTCGATTTTTCCAACATTTTTACATTGATAAAGTGCTAAAGAGAGCAATATGACTGGCGCCGATCTTCAACACTGCACGTTATATGAGTTTATCAAATTATGAGGGTAAATCGGGTTAAATTGATGGTTCATTTTTAGCATGCACCGATTATTACCTCTATCCTCTCCGAGATCTATAAGTAATAGTATGTCGAGAGGAATAATATGTGTAAAATACGTCGGCGCATGCTAAAAATAAACCCAACAGCAGGAGATAATTACTCACTATGTTAGGCAATATTGGAAGAGCGACCAATCGCTAGAACCAGATCAAAGCAATAGGTAGTATAAGAGCACGATATATATTCACATATTCTTGTACCAGTCAAGGGGGTATCCTCACTGCCTACCCTGAACTGGGGTTGCTTGGTAAAAGATTATGTGTCCGATCGGTATACTACCGTTCAAATGCCCTCCGCTCGTTTTCAACTTGTATCTTTCAATTTCAAAACCTGCCGTAACGCTATACGGAACTTCAATACTTTCTCTTCATTTCTATCCGTTCTAGCAATAAATTAACTGCCCACTCCTAGAGCCTCTCACGTAGATGGGAATTATCTGCTTGTGACAAATTTTAATTTTTTCGTGTCAACCCTAAACGAGACCATCTTTACAAATGCTCAGAATCAGGACATTGGCACGCCACCGCCACGTAGCGAGCAAGTTTTAAATTGCCTCGAAGAACATTGTCGAAGACAGAAACATTCTATCTGGTCAGGATACCAAGATATGGCATGTTCCTGAAAATAATTAGAATCCTACGTCGCGTATTGAGAGAATCCTGAACTGTTTGCCAATGAAACGGCCTTGACCTTCTGAATAACTTTGCTGAAGGCAGTAACACTCTATGTGATTCGTTTCACGAGATATTCCGGGAAGAAAAGCTTTGTAGAAAGTGCAACGCGCAATTGTTCCTGTTACAAAAGTTGACGCAAGTGCTGAAAGGTTAAGAACAAAAAAAAAAAAAAATGAATTACACCAACTTTAAGATCCCTCAGCTAGTCTTTTGTCTCGACCTACACACACGAATCAGTCGCCTATCATCTAATGCGAATCAAAATCCTAGGTAAAAACCGAAGAGATTCGGCATTCAAAAAAGTTCCATGCCAAGGGGGGGGGGGGGGGGGTATTCCCGTTGTTAACATCCATACATCTCACGCCAAAGTCACGAGTTAAAATTTCATCCACGGATTGTCCCGCCTAAAAATTAGCGCCAATCGGAATCTCTTCAATAGAATTACTATTCCTCAGCCATATTCGAACTGAATGACTTGATATTTTGAGCATGATTAGTGTGAAATTCAGAAGTGATAAATGAACATTTTTGACGTAGGACTACGTCTTTCTTTTCCATACTGGGGTACAGTTTAAAAAGAAAAAAACTTTTTTCGCCTGTCAGGCTTTGAGCGCTAATATCTCAGTCGTTTCTCCAAACATGTCAAAATGTTTGCCGAAATCAATCGGAAATATTTCGACGCGTAGATTTATTTTCAATATAGAAAAAATACATTTTCAACATTAAACTATTAAAAATAACGACAGTATAGGTAAGGTGATGTCTTATAATTTTGTTTTGCAGAGTAAAGTTACTAAACACAGACTTCAAATTTAAGTAACGGATATCTTATAAGCAACAGTGAACGATATAAAATGTGTACATTTTCGCAAAATGCTTCAATCGATTGGCAGCCTTGGAGCTTTTCAGAACGGCAATAAGCTAGAATTGAATTGGTAGCAGGCGGTGACAAGTACCCCATTGGTAGCTGATTGTCTAGAGAACCGTTGCTAGGCAGCCATCAACTATGTAGTCGGTTAACCAAAGTGTCTTTGCTTACGGGTCCGCCCCACCGTTTTTGGCCCTTCATACAGTGTTACTGTGAATGCAACCCGGTAACTCAATTTGATCTTGCTATTAAGTAGAGCTGCATACATGACAATGTCTTTGAAGGAATGGCAGACAATAAGACGATTTTTTTTAAATAAAAGTATGAATAATGCCCAAAACGAAGACTTAATAAAACTACAAAAAAAAATCCGATAGCTCTTGTTGGTCTGGACAAATGAATGATTTTTAATGTCTGTGAGGTAGGAAATGAATGATTATAAATTAAATATTTTTGGTTAAGAAGAAGTAAGAGGATTTTTTTGATCGAATTTTTTGTATATTTCTACAAAAAAAGAAGAAGAAAAAACCACAAAAATAAAATGTAAAGCTTAAAATGACCTATAAAATAGCATGGATAATATAGTGACGGGATGATACAATTTAAAATGATAATTACAATTAAATTATACTAAATCTGTAGACATGGATTGTGGTCCTGCTGCAATAGTAGACAGTCCCGCGTATCCACTACGAACCTTAGACAACGTATCATAACCAGCGAAAGAATTTTTTTTTTAAACATATTCTACCATACTTGGGAACTCCATGGGTGACCTGAAATTATATACCGCATAAAGAATAGTCTATCTACAACTTCGATGTGCTGCTGCTGTAGTGGAAGTACCAATTGATGTGATATAACCACAATGGAACTGACTCTTAGCTTCGGGTATTTACGAATCCCTACTGAGCCCTTGCGGCACGTCAAGCCGGCTAGTTCAGCGCAAGGGCATTGAACATATAAACACGATAAAACAAAACATCGTGGATTACTCATCTTGAAGGCTGGAGCTTTGAGGCTAATCTGCTGAAGGAGCTGGGTTATTAAGATCCGGATTACTAGTAAAGCGAAACTCGTCATATAATTTTTCAGAGAAGTGCAGGAAAACTCTTCCGAGAAAAGGAAAGTAATTTCACGGAAGTTTTTCAAATGAATTTCAGGGAAATTCTTCAAAGAAACTAAGGAGTGTATCGAAAAGTAGTTATAAACATTCGATGCGTTATTACGCATAAACTACTGTATACATTTTTAGCGTGTAAGCGCCATTTGCTTTGTTTACATGTCAAAAATGATTATTCGGTTCATTCATTTCCGTTGATAAAGTTGTATTCAAAATGTCGCGAATTGAATTTGAGACTAAAAAGAAAATTCTGCACACTTGGTGCACCGAAAAGGGTGTTACTTACAACCAGATTGCGAAAAGAGTAAATGTTCACCCGGCAAGTGTAAAACGCATCATCGAAAAGTTTGGTAAGGAGTGCTCCCTCAAGGATTTACCAAGAAGTGGCCGGAAACCCGGCTCCAGCAACCCCGATTTGGACCAAAAGTTGTGGATTATATTCAACGGAACAAATCTGCCTGCTACTCAGGATCTAGCCAAGAAGTTCAGGACCAGCATCGGAATGATTCAACGAATCAAGCGCAGGAATGACTTGAAGACGTACAAAAAGCAGAAAGTGCCCAAACAAACTCCGGAACAAAAGTCTCGTGCCAAAACCATGGCTCAAAGCTGTACAGCTGCATTTTGGACAATGTCGACCAGTGCATATTGATGGATGACGAAACATACGTTAAAGAAGATTCAAGAACGCTACCGGGGCCGCAGTTTTATACTAAATCTGTTGGAGGAACGTGCCAACCGCAGATACGAGCTGTTGCGATGGAAAATTCGGTCAGAAGGTGCTCATTTGGCAAGCTATGTTGCACATGTGGCTTGCGTTCTTCAATTTTCTATACAAAAGGAACTATAAATGCTGAGATTTATCAAAGGAATGTTTGAAGAACAGGTTGCTACCATTGTATAGAAAGCACCAGTCCTCCTCTCTTCTGGCCAGATTTGGCATCGGCACATTACGCCAAATCCACTCTGCAGTGGCTGACGGAGAATAACATCAAGTTCGTAGAAAAAGACATCAACCCACCAAACTGTCCCCAGTTGCGACCGATCGAACGCTATTGGGCAATAGTCAAGCGTATATTTAAGAAGGATGGTACAGTGTCCCAAAACATGACCGATTTTAAGAAAAATTGGGCAGCGGCATCCAGGAAGTGCACAAAGGTCACTGTGCAGAATTTGATGGCAGGTGTCAAATCAAAGGTACGGGCATTCTACAGAAATGAACATGATGACTCAGTTTTTCCGTTTGGATCTTTTGTAAACATGTTAGGCTATAATAAACTGAAATAGTATGTTAATTTTAACCATGTTTTCATGCCCATTTTATTATTTGGAAGTTTATAACTACTTTTCGATACACTCCTTATAGAGGAAGTTCTTCACAGGGGAACTTCAGGGAAGCTCTTCACAGAAAATATAATTATAGCAGTTCAGGGAAGTTTTACAGAGAACTTTGGAGTTGTTATTCAGAGAACTTCGGGGAAATTCTTCAGAGAGTTTCGGTGAAGTTCCGCAGATTAATTTCAGGGAAGTTCTTCAGAGGAACTACGGGGAAGAGCTTCAGAGGAACTTCAGGGAAGTTCTTTAGAAAAATTCAGGGAAGTTTTTTAGCGAGTCCTTAAGTCCTTCAGATAACTTGAAAGAGATTCAGGGAAGTTATTTAGAGAACTTAAGGGAAGTTCTTAAGAGAACTTCTTTCTAGTTCTTCAGAGAAGTTCTTCAGAGAAGTTCCGGGAGATCAGTTAAACTCATTGCCTGAGCTTTCAAATTATTCAAATGTACCGGTTCTTTAAGCAGCAAAAATTAAATGCAATTGAAATGATAGGATTATTTCAAATTCGAATGGCTGTCATTTTCACGTAATTTTAAACAAAAATAATAATTTTCCAATTGTGTAGAAGCATTAGACGGAAAACACGTTGGTATCAAAGCCTTTGCAAAGAGGGTTAGCGATTATTTAAATTATAAAAAGCAGTTCAGCATTATTCTAATGGGAAAGTTGTATGGCTCATTTGACGCGAGGACGGTCAGCTGCTCTTGAGGCATTTTGAATTTTTTTTTCATAGGCCTGCTCAAATTAGTTATTCAAGTTCCTTAAACGCAACGAATGTTTGTTAGACAAGGTAATCTTCAGCCCATAACGCAACGAGATGGTCGATTTAACCAGAATAGTGGTCCGAATTTTTGGTTTTTAAGTTTCGTGAGTTCGAACACTTTTTACGCTTCAAATTGCGCACTGCTGGCTTTGGTTTCGATCCACTCGATCTTTCAGGTCCCCAAACGTATGACTGTACGTTGATCGAACTTCGGAACTGGCAGAATCCTGATTTGCCTTGAGTGTTCTCTCAACGTAATCATCTGGAAAATACTTAATACTAGGTATCAAAGTCCTCTGGTCCAGACTTTCTTCGGATGAGGTATTGCAAAGCAAAATAAAACACTCACTTTGAAGTATACACTTCCTCATGCTATCGAAATTAGTTGGGTCCAACAACACGGCATGTTGCTCCCATAGCTCAATCAACTGGAATTTCTCTTTCTGGTGCAGTTTTGCTTTAAAAATACCGCAAAAACACAAACTAGCAAAACAAATTCTAATCAGCTGTCAAAAAGCCTCGACCAACAAACTGTGAACTATTCCGTCCGGATGGAATAGCTCATAGCCTGCTACTATACCATAGAAACTAGCGCTAGAGTGAACACACGACAACGGACAAGGTTCTATATCATAGCATAAAACTATCGCTTGCAAGTCATAACTATGAGCTATCACTACATAGTTTAGGTGATCCTATGAACTTTTATATAAAATAAATAATTTATCCATCCCAAAATAAAAACTAAATCTCTGTCGAGAGTTATAATTTAATACTCGTTAAGCAAGTATCTTCTCACTAGTCAGCATGACCTAGTGAGATCAACCTCGGTTTCAGTATCAGCACTATCCAAAAATTCATGATCGAATCCCACGTCAGAAACAATAAATAAACGCTGGACAATTCCACGTGGTCAATTACATTTCGAGTCGATAAAGTAGATCTGTCAGTCCTTCATGAAACAACCAAAGAGACGTTTGTTTTTGTGACAAAGTATTCGTAGCTGTTTGTATTGTTTTTGTACAATGCACGACTGTTCTTTCTGTGTCAAGCTTCGTGCTTTTGACAGTTGCACGTGTACCATTAATTACGAATTTCCGTTCATAAAAGTACACATCAGTTTCGTGGTAGAAAACAACGAAAGGATTTGTGAGTATTACCATCGATTGTGTAATATAAACTAAAATAAACTTTCAGTGTATGTATGTTAAGGAAATCCATTCTTTTGATTTTCTCCATCCTACCTATATTCATTGCCGGAGCTCAACGAATAAAGTGTTTGATCGTAAAAAAATGTTACGTCAAAGTCCCAAAGAGCTCGAAGATCTGTAAACGTTAAAAATTATAACAACAATTCAATGAAAAATATTGAGCAAAAGATCCATCTCCCAAATAATGCTCACTTTCAATTAAATGTGTACGAGAAAACCGTCACATTTTCCTTTTTGCACTAATTGGCCACATTGGCGCCACCTAAGTGGCCGCGAGCACATAAAAGAGTTGAAAAATAACAAATCATGACGAGTCACCTATCAACTTCTGCTTCTGACTGTGTGGTGGCACACGAAGTATTTACCTTAGCTTGAGGAAGCGCTTTATAATCGACTTTTTCGGCTTCTTTAATTCATTCTGAAAGCCAGTGGCGGCTGGATCTTCGACGGCGGCGCCGCGGAACGTTCATTCGATTTGGATGATCCGCATTCAAATTTTTCCTCCATCTCATCGTGTGATGATTCCGCAGAATCCTGACTGCGGCGCTTCGACATAAAATTTACATCATGGTGGATGCTGACTGCGGTCGTCTTAACCATCAGCGAGACGAACAGGCAGAAAACTAATCAGCAGCTAATAACAAACCCACGTTGCGCGAGACTTTTCGGAAGTCGTACATCATCTATCTGCTCGTCGGGATCTTTATTGGGCGCTAATTATAAAAGTTCTCATAAAATTCATTCTCTGCGCTTCTTCAGTTGTTCCGAAGGGTTTTTGCATGAAATTGTGTGCACTTTTCTCCCCATCCTTGCTCGGGTTTTGCGATAAAAGCATCGTTTTACTGCTGTATCATCTCTCGCCTCGACGTGGTTGGGCTCTCGACACTCGGACGGTGTGAGAAAGAGAGCATCTTAGTTTTTTTCTGGTCAGAGGAAAAAAACGGGCTTAAAACAAAACCTGAGTGGCTTTGGCTTTTATGCGGTCTTAATGAACATGCGCGCGAACTCTATAATTATTATGCATTTCTGAAGACTGATGTTTAATTTAGATTCGCATATCGATCTCGGCCGTAGAGGTGGCGGTTATTTACGGAACGGCGGGTTCTTAATTCACTTTCGCTTTTAAGCTGTCCAGCCGGATATTCAGTTGACATGGGAAAGACTGGTTATCTGTGATCGGTAGTTGTGTTGTTTTAAGCGACTATCTTCTCTTAATGGGGTGGTGTGAAATTTTGAATGCATTGTGGTGTTTATTTTTCAGTATAGGTGCATACGGGTCTGATATTTATTTTGCCTACAGAAGGCAATTTGAATACGGTTTCCTTGAAATCGGAAGATGATGAGATTTTTCCGAGATTAGAATTTTGGTGCTCGCGATACGAAATAACTGGTTGCCAAAATTGATTGATTACTACTGGAATTAACTAAATGGATTCGATATTTGAATTCAGTAAAATAACAATGGGACTATTTCAAGAGATGACTTCATGGCTGACTTGCTTTTGAATACCAATTTGCAATGATTACACAGATTTAAATTCAAGCAATCCTGGCAAGCAGCGATGGTACACGGAAAGAAATCTGTTTCTGTTTTTATGAATAAAAAGTCATGAAACTAACTCTTATGTTATTTTATGAATTCATGTCTCTTATTCATGGTTTCAGGAATAAAATGACCGATGCGAGTCATGAACTTTGGAAAAATTGTTTTGCTTATAATCTAAAGTTGTGTAATCATCTTCATAAATCCACTTCTATTAAAGACTTCCAATAGTGTAGTTAGTACGTCCACCAGGTCCGATCAAATCTCTTCACATCAACGCCAGGTTCTAATCCCGACGATGGTAGTATTTTTTTTGTTTACATTCAGAGTCGATAAAGTAGATTTGCCAGATTCATGAATAAAGTTTTCAGTATCATGAAGTCAGCTCACGGTTTCAACTCGATCAAATCATGATGTCATTGCGGTGGAAAAATAGTTCATGATATCATGAATATTGTTCATGGTGTATATTCATAACACAAAAACACAACATATGCATGAAATCATGACCTGCTTTTCTCATTTTGAAGAACACATTATTTCCCGTGTAGTGGTGAATTACGGTAATGCTGGGAACTCTATGCATTCGAACTTGATGCGGCTAGTACAGGCCTGTTTTGGGATGTTGCAGATGAATTTCTGGAAGCACGGAACAAGAAAGGCTTGGCACTTAACTTCTGTCATGTCCGGTCCATGGGGCGATCACACATGGAAGACTTGACTCATTACAGGTGCACCAGGAACTGCGCCGACCGTAAGTCAGGATTTCGTCAGGTCTGTTCCTTGAGCAAGGACTGGGATCTCGTCCAGCGGCTCCGTTCTCCGAGCAGGGGCCATCTTCTGGTGGATTTGGAACTTGATGGATGACGATCCATTTCGATCGGGAGCAGGCAGAGCTTCGAGATCGCTCGCTGAGTTGTACCGATGCTGGCTTTCGCCGTTGGGTAACGAACTCGCCCATCGGTACCGGGATGAACGCTGATAACGGATTTTCTGCTACATTCTGTTGATCGACATCAGGTCAGAGGTCTGCCAATCATACAATTTCTACGGCAGGTTTCTATAAACTTTAAACGATTTTTTCACTATCATTCAAAGAATGAACAGCAAATATGCCTATGTAGAGGAATTATCGGGATCTTCCGTACACAGTTGATTGAAATCTAGTTGACATCTTCGAAGGAGGGTGCGACCGACCTCTGGTCCTTACAAGTTCCTACCTCATACCTCCACGTGTCATATGATCACAAAAGACTGCCAGCTGAAACATGGAGACGTTGGTTGGCGTAGTCTGGGCAATGTTGTCATGTTGACAATAGCGAAGTTAGGGGGTGCCACTGAAGATCGTATACCTATAAATCAAATTGTATATCCATTATTTATATATCCATATAACATTCCATTCTCATTTAATTGATAGTTTCAGCAAGTTTTAGAATCATCTTTGTATTCCAAAACCATTTAAAAGCCTGGAGCAAGATGACAATCATCAGAGGCTTGATTTGTTTTTCAAGATTTTAGCATACCATTTAATTTAATTAGCACTTCAGAACTTCAACTACTATATTCATGGAGGACTGGCAAAGCATTTAAATATTATGTGTAGTGGTATTATGATAAGATGAGCCATTTGTTTTAGAAATCATCAAACCGGGCTCTTCGATCACTCCAATTGTTATCTTTTAAATGTTACGAGAACGGTATAATGAAGAATTTTAACAACATGTCTTATAAAACAATATCTTTCATTGAAATTTTATCTTTGATTGGAATTGGATTTGGAATTTTATCAACTTTGATATGGAATGATCTTTTCTATTTTGAGCTCTTTCAGGACTAGAAGTATATTAATATATGTCTAATTTTTACTTGTTTATTTTTTATTTTTTCAGAAACAATCCAGCGGATGTCAGATATATTTTGTATATACGCCTATTATGTCCTCGTATTGATCTACTGTAGCCGCTTTTTAGAAAGTCAAATAATTTAATTTGAGTAATGTGTAATTTGTAATTCCATGTACATCATTCAAGTTAGAAATTTAGCATTTTTGCTTTTATAATATCTTCATTTTGTGAGTACAAATTATATTACACATTAAATTACATATAACGGGCAAGGGAGGGACCATCAGGGCACCCAAGTGTTACGATTTGGATAGAAAGCATGAGACTGCCTCCTCCCTATTGATAACATTTCACGGAACGTGAGCGGATTCTTCGACCACATCTATTAGGTTTATTTTTTGAAGATTTTTTGAAGTTCAAAGCAAGCTCTCGACTAAAAACATATGAACTTGAAGGTTGAGTTGAGTAGCAACAAGAAACTTTTCTTCAGCTGTCAAGTGGCTTTATATGTTAATGACACTTTAAAGAAAATTTAGTTCTGCCTGATCGTGAAGTGTCTTGTTATTCAGCAAAAAAGTTCCATGAAACTAAATTTCCGCTAAATGTGAACCTCTGAGTTCTCAACTGAAGTAAAATTCGGTTGCTTGGGTTCTCATTTATTGTATGAAACATTTGTATTGCTCTTTAACTGGTAAAATGTTATCATTATTACTTCTTGTATAATGCACGAAATGAAGACCAAGCAATCGCTGTTTCACTTTTATCGTAATCATGCATGATGGTGTTACTGCTGGCATGGGCGGGAGTAATTTATTCATTCTAAAATAAAGAAGTACTTCTCACAAATCACCATGCCCTAGGAAGATCAACCATGGATTCGGTAACAGCTCTTCCCAAAAATACAGGTTCAAATCCCATTTCAGAAACATAGAAAAAATGGAGTTGTCCAGCCATATGATTCCGTTTTTTTTTCTCAACTACAATTTGAGCCGATAAAGTAGAGTTAGTAGGTCATGGAACCACTAGAAAGACGTTCCTTTTTAATTGGTGACAAAATAGCTCTTCGTGTTGTTTTAGTACAATGCACGAATGTTGTTTCTGTCAACAAATGCTTCGTGTTTTTGACAGTTACTGTGCCATTAATTACGAAGGAAGCTTCATAAAAACGATAAATCAATTTTGTTGCAGAAAACAACGAATCGTTAGATCTACGTTCGATTTCGTGGTTTAAACTTAAATTAATTTTCAGTGCAATATGATCCTGCGAAATCTCGTAATTTGATTCATATATAACTTAAGGTGTCTTGCGATTCATATTGGTTCATGTTTGAAACTTACCGCCTCCTCTGGAGCAACCGGAACATGTCCAGATGTGTTTAACATGGTCTTGGGCATTAGATATTACCCTCATATTGCTCGTTTCTGAATTTTCATGTGATATATGGTGTTGTATGATGGGTTTTGGTTCATGATATGTATAATGTTTACTATTGCTGATTGCAGCACGGGAACTAAGTTTGACAGCAATGCGTTTTCCTTCCTGTCTGACTTGAGCAAGCTTTAATACCACTGATTCTTATCATCATGTCATTGTACGATGGGCCAAACACGGATTGGGTGGATGTATAGGCGACATCACCTATACGTATCCACGGAATTAAAAAGAGTTTCCCTCGAACAATAAATTTTAAGAATGTCCCATTGAGTTGGAGAAAGGCCTGCCCATTATCCAGAAGCTGTAAGCAACGGGGAGTTGGCTCCCCCACTCTTCCCAACTATTTCGCTTCAATTGGGTGCCCTGATGGTCCCGCACATATCCAAAGTGTATGAATTCATATGTAAGAGAATACAACATAAATATATATATCAAAAATTTATCTGAGATCCACTGGTTTGTTTCTGAAAAGAAAAAAAATCCTGGAAAGTCTGGAAAACAGAGTAGATCTATCAATAGATACAATTTTAATACAATTGTTCTGGAAAAGCAGCAGATTATTCTATAAGACAAGGTTCCAAATGTTTTCTAGATAATATTCTGGTTACATTTCAACGATAGTAATTTGAGTTACTGCCCGGTGTGATGATTCCTGGAATAAATAGATTATCATATGATACTATAGTATCACTTAACTAAAATATACTGTTAATAAGCCGGTCTTTTATTGAAATAGTAGCCATTTAGAAAATAGGTAAATGTTATGCTGAAATGCTGAACAACAAATTAAGCCTTCAATCTTGTTGCATCATGGTCTTAAGATAAATTAAATTCAAGGATGATCCCTTTCTCTGGATGATCTTATGTGTTGAAATTCAAAATTAAATGAGAATGGAAAATATGCAATGTGATTTCTCAAACTCGATATTACAATCTCAAAGAAAAAAACAACATGTATTATATTTTCGATAGCGGGCTTGAAATGTGTAACCAAAATCGGCTCCATCCCGTCACGCTATAATGTGACTGAGGCGCTACATCGCCCGCCGGCCCCTGCGATAGCATCGAATATCGCTCATAATCGTGAGCGCCGCCATGCAACCAGTAGGAGTCCACTCTTTGTTGGATCGCGCCTACCAAGATTGTATCACGACTTGCACTCGGCTCGTTATCATGGCATACTGCCATTGTCGTATAGTTTGCATGCGGATCAAGGCACAGCACGATTTTCATGTATAATTAGGAATATTTAAAAATGTGACCAGATGATTTGGTGAGATAAATTAGTTTTCATCTTAATAAAATTGTTCACCGTATGTTTCACCAAAGCGACATTCTTTGGTCGTTTAACTGAATGACCAGTGACAGGTTAAAAAGAATGGTGCATTGATCAATGGTTAATTTATCACAATTTAACGTAGAGTATTCAATTGCTCGAATATACGACTATGCAGAATGCTCGATTTCCGGTTGTACGGTTCAGTTGAGTGACGCATAAAACTGCAGCGCAAAAAGGAAAGTGCAAACACAGCTGATTACGAACCCTTCGGCATCCAAATTGTTTCACTAATAAGCTCCTTCTTTTGGCACATTAACGCAATTATCTTAATAAGAATTTAATGCATGGACTTTTGCCTCTGATCATTGGCAACTCTAGAACTTCCGGAGCAGCGGTCTTCTCGATTTCAGTTAAATATGCTTGAGTTGTCAGGCGGTCTATTGAAGAATGGTGTGCGAGAGCACTGCGTTGTAGATGGCGCCTACTCCAATTTATTGCGCATCGACATGCAAATTTCTGATCGGGGGCCTGAACAGTGAGCAAGAGCAAAACTCACCAGCGGAACATTAACATAGGGTTTCAGATATATGTTTAAAACGTTCGCAACAGGCCCCATTTTTCACCGTCTAGCGCGTGCGCGCGAGGCCTACTATTGTGCGGCGCAGTTTATTTGCATATATGTACACTTCATATTCCTACGCACAGTCAATAAAGATAACAACGGGTGCAAACAACGCACCCAGTGGCAAGCATTGACCCAGAATCACTCTCTTTTTTCGTGCCGTGTTGGGCGCTGGTTTCGAATAGTGGTGTTAATATGTTAAGGTGATACGGGACGTTGTGTATTTAGTTTGTCCTATCGTTTATCTTGCTGATTATTGCAACTCAAAATTTGATCTTTTGTCCTACGTAGACAGTGGGAAGGGCAAGCATTCTTGTTGCTTGCACAATTAATTTTTGTTCTATTTCTAAGGTCGAAGCTGTGAAAACAATGCAAATGTTTGAACAAGATGGTTATACAGCTACAAGGTTCGTTGGTCCCCTTAACATGGGGAAACGTGTATAATAACTCTCTTATTTTTATCCAACTTTTGATATATTATGTTCCAATTTCATTACCTGTCATAATAATGTATTTATTATTACCTGGGTGGTTCACACAGAACGAAAACGACGTTCGAGGAAAATAAAATCGGTGAACTTCAGAGAAGCCGGTCATCACGAGTGGATAACCAAATTTCGGAATAATTAAATCCGGGCGCTGATCGTCATGCTTGTGCCTAATTATCTCACCGAATGAAGACATCAACGATTACTTCATCAATCTTCGCAGCGTTGTTTTGAACATTTCCACTCAGGTCATCATCGAAATCTCATTAGGGAATTTATTCAAATTTTGTGTTCCTTTGGTCGACACGGTTTATATTGCTTCTTTTAAATGTGAAAGTACACACGAAAAGGAAGGGGTAATGTATCGCAATTTGTCACGTGTGTACTCACAATAATTCTATAATTATACATTAAGTGACAGTGAAGGGAGATTCTTCATAACTAATTGTAAATAATGAGCTTCTTCCTGAAAAAAAAAACGAGTCATCAAGGCAAGGCAAGAAAGGCCTGTTCCTTGACCTTCCCCTTGTTAACTACATGTCACTTTCGGAGATCTGGAACAAAAATTTAACAACACTAGCGATTATTGTCAGCAGAATAAGCGGCGTAAAAGTATACAAAATATGGACTTCAATCTCATTCTCTATTTAAATTCCCTCCAAAGCCACGCCTCTTGATTTCGAAAGTTCTCCTCGTTCTACGTCAATCCACTTTGCATACTCCAGCGTATAATGATGATAAGCTCAAGCCAACCGAGTCGTTCATCTTCCGCAAACCATGCTCTTGTATCACATATTGGATGGATTGAATACTGCTGCTTCAAAGGTACCGATTGGAGGAATATGATACGGTGATGGCACGAAACCAGCCCTGTTCTCAGTAAGCGACTTTTTCCCGTCGTTTTGAACTGGTTTCTTGCTCGCTCATCATTTCCTCTCGTCTCTGGAGCATTTCGTCTTTTTTGCTCACTCTTCTCCTCCCTCACCAAAGCTCCTCAGCTAGGCATTTATCATGCTGCGAGGTAACATTGGAGGAGACCGTTTTTCTCAATTCATCCAGCAAACATAATTATACAAATTTATTCCAAACATTTTATATGAAATTATTTGTCGCGTATATATTTTAATTTAATTCCCGGCTCCACAGACAGACGGATACATTTGTATGAATGCATAAGAGGAGCAAGGAAAAAAAATAAACAGTGAGATGATGAGACGAGCAAAGTAGCCAGTGATTCCTTTCCTGTTGGCCTGACGACGGCTACAAGACGTGACAGACGGTCACTGTGCAGCGAAACGGTGGTGCAGAATGTGCACAGAGAATACCGCTTGCCACTTTTCAATGGTGAAGGAAGAGGTGGAGGAGGAGGAGGAGGATGTCGAAGCAGTAAGAAATATGGAGCCATGTGAACCTGGTCAAGATCCTGCACACATGACGACTGAGAGGCAAATTGAGATCACCACACGGAAGAAACAGGTTGAATCGTTAATAAGCGGGTGGACAGGTGAATTGTCTGTTTGTGTTTTATTAATGGTGGAAGTAAGGGCAAGTTCTAACAATATGTTCAGTTCATCGGCTTAATTTTCAGGATTCGGACAAACGAAATGCATCATTTCTTGATCATTCCAGGGCATGATTATAATTAAATTTGCAGTTTACTTTGATGCAAAATTTTCTCTGAAAGTATAATTTAGAAGTAGGTTATGTGTCCTTTGACTTAGCCTATTATGCAACCAGCGATCACATTTTTCATTATAACTCATAAAGTTTTTAAGCTGTAGGCGAGATTCAACTAGTTATACACTTGCGAAGATAAGTTTGATAAGACATTTGATAGCATGTATCACTAAAAGTTACACAACTATTTTTATCATGCCATAAACTTTCGAGGGATGTGGATTTAATGTCGGTCTATAAGCACCAAATTGGGTCTACTCGTGGATGCAACTTCGTCCCATTCGATGGATTTATTACTAAATGCAGTTTTTGTACGGTTTTTTTTTTCTAATTTCATGAATTAGGGCATTGTAAGCTGTACAACATTTCACAACAAAAACTAAAGTAAAAGTGCCTCGAAACACTTAAGTGATGATCATATATGATTTATCAGCCATTCAATAATGAAAACATTATAATTCACTATACAATGATTTTGTCTCTTCGATTTGTATTTAGATGAGCCACTTGAATATAAACAACCGCAAATTCATGCATTTCCACTTGAAATTTTACCAATAACAACCTTTTTACTACGTTATTGATACAACAGGCCATAGTTGGGAACATACAAAAAAATATGTCCCCAACATTGGGTCTACGATTTTCTTGTGAAATCATTGTTATTTTAGCTATGTGGACAGTTAGTTTGTAACATGTTACTATTTTCTGCACATTCAGACTGCATTAATTGCTTTATCGATTCAATTAAGCCAAATTTAGATCACTTCAAAATCGTGTAGATTATCTGTTCAGCTTAACCAGTGAAATCATGATGCCCCAAAAGTTCATGAAACCTAAAATTACGTGGAAGTGAACAACTATAAGATGATTAATATTGTCTCAATTACTTCGGATTACATCTATCATGCTAATAGCAACATGATTTTGTTGATTATCGCTGAATTAATGACACATTTGGTACATAGGCCGAATGAAGGAGCTAGGCTAACATTACATCCCCTTACCCTATGTGGCAAAACTGAAGTTAATTTAGGAATAAAAATTTATGCAACAGTGTTCCTAGCCAATTTTATTTTACAGGGAAAATGCAGGTACAGGAAAATGTAGGTGTATGTAACATTGGAAAAAGGGTATTTGACTCGGAATAATTTGAAACTCGATGGGTAGTAAATTTTACGTAATCAAGACACCCTTTTATTTTTATTCCACGATATATCTAGATTTTGATAACTTTGGAAGTTATAATGAATAATTATCAATTATCTAGTTTTTCACATTAGTTCATATTTTCTATTTCCTTGATGCACAATTAAAGTACCACTCAACATCAAGTAGAAAATCTAGTAAGGGGTTTTAAGAATACGATTCGTCCATTGAATTCGCGCCTAACGTGCATATGAGTTGCTGATTCCTTGAAGATACACAGTAATAAAAGTGTTGCTCATTCAATGATAGATTATGTTGCCCCCTGATCGTAATATCCAAGTCATATTATTTCACAATGTGATGATACAGAACTTAAATTCCATCGTAGGAACAACAACCAAGTTTTTAATAATTTTTTTGGTTCAAATGTTTGTGTTTTTAACAAATTTTAAAAGCAGTAACACATAATCGTACATAGGCTGTTCCAATAATTATAAATACAGTAACGATTCTCTCTGTTCGAATTGCCTGCAGTATTTGATCAACTTTTGACTCCGTCCTGTTCATACGGAGATTACGGGGGGGTATACAGTTAGAATGACCAAAAAAATCAATTTTATTTTTTTGCATAATAAGTTAGCAAAATTCCCGGAGAAACCCTTTTTTCGAAATTCGAACTCCAAGTGTTTCTTTTCATCGTTTTTCGAAGACGCCTTTTTCGCGCGCAGCAGGTTTAAAGAGACGCTTGACCGAGAAGACCTATTTTCAACGCGTTTTTCTCAAAACAGCATTTTCGAAGTTTATGCCGGTGATAACTCAAAAACTAATTATTCGATTTAGCTGGAACTTATAGAATTTATTTATTGAAATATTGCTTTCTATATGAATTAAATATTATTGTAATATTTTATTATTAAATATGAAATTTTTTGATAAAATGGCGGAAAAAATGTGGACTTTCTCAAAAAAATTACACCAAAAGTGCAATTTTTTTTTTTCAGTTCATCTACTAACTGTAAATATAATACACTTGATATTGTTCTTTCATTATATTCTCCCATACGCGGGGTAACGATCTGTGATGATGTTGTTTTGAGAAGGAAATAATTTCTCATCACCATGAGGCTCTAGGAGTAGACAGCAATTTTTTGCTAGAACAAAGTTGTTAAGAGAAAGTATTGATAGTTCCGTTAGCTCACGGCAGGCTGTGAAAATTGAATAGAAGTAGTTTTGAAATTGAGCGGAGGGCATTGTGAGGTAGTATTTCGAAACAGGAACACAGACTTTTACCAAGCATCCCCATGCGGGGTAGGTCAAGGCATGATCGAATGCATCACCTTGACTGGTAATATTAATATAATTAATGTATTTTTTTTGAGTATGCAGGTTTCAGATCAAAACTGCGACCAGGAGAGCCAGCACAATCAAAATACAACGACTTTTTCAACGCTCTCTAACAACCGCCATTTTGTTGGAAAAAAATTGAAAATAATATTTTTGTATACTACAAGGATACACTTATAATTGTAAAAAAGTTTCGATTGATTTGAGTAAAATCTTCCCCTTGAAATCTTTTTTTTTTTTTTTTTTTTCAAAAATGAGTTTTTTTTCTCGTTTTTACTGTATATCCCCCTTTAATGTTGTCATTTTTCCTAAATATTTCGCAATGAAGTTTTGAAATGCGTGGTCTTTCACACGAGCAAAGGAAAAGAGTCTTGTAGAAATGGAGCAGCTTCCGTAGTCTTTCAATAGAAAAACTGGCTAAGGCAGAAGATGTAAGCGTCGGAACAGTTCAAACCGCATTACAGCGGTATCCAGCGTGCAGACTTTTCGGAAGGCAGAATCGAAGCAACTCATTATGATAGACACAATAAATGATAAAATCTACGTGAAAAAGTGCCTACAAAAGAGGTAAGCCTTGATCAAACAGCATAACAAAACAACAGGTTTTTGACCTGATCTAGCTTCCTGTCATTACTCTACACTCAGGCATCTAGACTATCGAATTTCATAAGCTTCGCCTTATAAAATTGCTTTGATCTTTGTGATCTAGAATGCATAAGGTAAGTATGAATTCCATACAGTACCAATGATCTTCCGCATAAAAATCATGGTTTTCTAATGCCTTCATAAGGTATTCATTGATTTTCCTTAGGAAATTCATCGCAGTGTAAAAATAGCATAAAGGGTGGATTAAGAAATGATAAATCTTCATTTATCTTTGAAGTTCATCGTCTACAAAACACAGGAAAATTATTTGATTGGACTTCCGTTTTTCAAATGCGAACCGTCGGGCTTTACGTTTCACACCTTCCATCAAATTGTGTACCCCTATTATATACACCTTATTTGATGCTGAACGCCAATTTGCCTTGAACGGGTTTTCACTTCCAACTGTTTTTTGAGTTCACTTGAGGTTCCTCTGAACGATTGCCCAATATTTTTCAATTGGACGCAGTACCGGCTAATTTGGAGGGCTTTTCCCCTTGGGCACAATTTGCACACTATTGTCGGTATATAATTCCTGAGCCATTTTTCTGTAGTCTTGCCAAAACAGCACGGAACAACTATGTTTCTTCAAGAAAGGCAATAAGCGTTTTTGCAAGCATTCTTTCACATAAATATCTTGGTTAACAGTGCTAGTTGTCACGAAATTTTCGCTTCTTAGCCCGCAGGTGCAAATCGCCTGCCTAACCAAGTTTTTTTTTCACGGGAGCTTCGACATTTTTTTCTCCTTAAGCTTATCTTTTAACGGTAGTCGTATGAAACTTTTGACCTGGGATCGGCTTGAAAACAAACAAACAAACAAACTTGTTCAACAAACTCGTGTACAACTTACGCGCTCTTGGCTGTTGTGTTTTACTTATCATTTCGATTTGGTGTCACTGTAATCTTATATGTTGAAGGTCCGGCTCGTTTCTTTGCTTTTTGCACTATTGTGTGGGAGTTTCCCAATTTGTTTCCGATATTTCTGATGGAAAGGTTGGGATTGCGTTTCAAAATGCTGTCCACTATTCTTCCGGTTGCTGCGGCTTCCTGGTTTCGGTTTCCTCCTTATTCCGGTTTCCTGGCAGTCGTCAGACGTTCTCCGAGCACTAACATTCGTCATGGTTGATTTGGTAATATTAACTGATTTTGTCAAGTCGGCATGGGAATCATTTGGATTTTGTTTATGCGCGGGCAAAATTTTAATACGCTGCTCTTCTCGCTTATATGCCATTTTGATAACTGAATAGAGAATGGCAAAAACATAATAGAGTCAGCATTTCGAACGCATACACCTACAAAATGAGGGGTGTTCAAGTTTTTTAAATGCACGATTAGAAAAATTACGTCATATTTGAGTCGACCAAGTTTTGATCATTCCATACTTAAAATCGACATATATCTAACATATGAAAAAGCAGAAATGGTGCTTACCAGGGTAAATAATCAGCAGCTTTTGAAAATATTCCGAACGGAGTTCGTAAATTTAAATTTTAACTTTTTCGATGTGAGTATAGGCTATCTATTTTAAATCTAGTACATAATCACAGATAATCATTCCTTCTTTATTTTAAAATCGAAAATTATAACTATGGATTATTCTAGTTAGCAAAAGCAGTCCATACTTACTTGCTTACGTAGTTCCTGCTTAGGAAAACAATAAAATATTATTGAAACTGTCAAGCAGCAAGCAGAAGAAATAGTCCACTGTAATTACAGCACATACTTATTAAAGATTAATGACAAAAAGCGAACCTGCTCTCAACCTGTAGATAGAAATAGCTTTTTTGCCTTAAATTATTTATGAAGGCTCAATGTTGCACCTTATTTAATTTTCTTAACAAACACTATGAACTCCATATAACAGAACTTGTATATTTCATATTTGAGTTCTATAATATCATAAAACTGCTGCAACAAAAATATAGTGCATTAAGTTGGTTCATTTTCGATCGATTCATACACACTTAATCCCTGTTCAGGAAGTCCTCAGACTTTTCATTGTCGAGTACTCGGATTGAAAAGTTCATCGCGGTAGGTCTCGTAATCATAGTAGATGTGTTTGTGCCTGAATGTGTGTTTGTATATGTTATTTTTTACCAGAAAAGAACTTACATAGAATCAGTACAAAAACAAAGGTTGTTATTTGCTCTCAAAAATTTGGTTGGACAAGATTACGACTTCCATATCATACAGCATGCTGCATGCTCGTCAACATTTAAACATTAAAGACCGTCGTGAAGTTACAAATGTTCCCTTTGTCCCTTTGTACAAATCTGTAGTACACATTACCAAAATGTCACTTCCATTTCTGTCCCCTTGACCGACACATGCAAGCGTGCTGCACATAAAAGTGGGTTGAAAGAGACAGAAATTCAATTAAACACATTTTTCGTCGAACTGCGTATGTGTCAGTTTCAGGAGACATAATTTTACACGAATTTTTTATTTACTTTCCTGTACTTTTTACAAACATGAATTACGTCTCGTGTAAAATTCATTATTTTTAAGTGTGTAGTTACGAAATAAAGGATATATAGGTTCATAACAAGTCACTACCGTACAAACTAAGTCAAATTTAAACCCATAAATCAGATGATGACACTGAATAAGCAATGCAATTCTATAGACTTTACAATGACAAAAACTAAATTGAAGAGTAACCGCACACAAATAATTACTAAATTGTATTATAACTAAACGGTCTACCACTGATTGACTGCAAATTAATAAATTTAGTATCATTTCAAACCTTTTTCTCAAACTACTGGAATCCAAATTGACATTCGATATTGATTTCCGGCTTAGCAAAGGAGTCAGTCTCTTCAATATTTTTTCTCAGAACAGCTACTGTGCAGCCAATTTCAATTTACAGAACGATCCCCGAAACCGATAAATTTGGTTCTGCCAAATATGACTGAGTAATAGCGACGAATGACGGAAATCGGTCCACTTCTGAAATAATGCTCCAGCCTACTAAAGCTTGTTCGCGACAAAATATGGACATCCCAAAAAACGTATATCTCTGGAAATACTTCATCAATGCGTGAAATATTTCACAGACTAATGAACGTATGTCTGTGGATTGTGTTAAGTAAATTGTTGGTGATGCTAAAAGATTTTAGATCGAAGATGGCGTGGAAAGGAAAGCAAGTGCGAAGAGCAATTGTGTGCGGTCGCAATGAATAAATGGATCTCAGGAACCACCAAAAGGACGCGAAGGTGTACCAGATATTGTAGAAGAGACCAGATCTTTCGGTGCGTACTGAGGCTAGAAAAATAAAAATAAAAATAAAAAAACTTCCGGGCATACTTCCAAGCACCAGTAAGGTACAAAGTCGGGCAAGGTAAAAATTGTACTGGGCTAGGGCTGCCAGATACTTTTATAAAATATCTGTATTTACTTGATAAAAAAGTCTGTATTTGTCTGTATTGAAATAAAAATGGAATGAATAATATTATTCTTTTTAGGGGTTTATATACGTTTTTGAGTAGTATAACTTTATTAACTTAAAAAGAGACGTGTGATAGACACTAACTTACACTCATACATAGTAATCAAGATGCAGTTTTGAACTAAAACAAAGTATAAGAACATAGAAGAATGCTTCAAACAATTTACTCGTTGGATTATAATATATAACGCTTCTATACTGTTGTATTAAAAATAAAGTGCTTCTCAAAACCTTGTTGATTCACCACCATACTTGGCTTTTTGGAGAATGTTGTTAATGTTTTACATAACGATAAATGAATCCTTTCATTGATTTCATCGAGTGAGTGGAATACCGTGAAACAGATTATTGTTTGCGTGAAAAAATTTGCATATAAAGGGCGATACGGTCAAAATTTGGTCAATATCAACTTTGACGTATTTCTTTCAATTGTGCATTTAAAAAAACTTAACACCCTCATTTTGAAGGTGTGTGTGTGTAGAATGGTGTCTTATTTTGATTCTGGAATTCACCTCTTCAGCTGTCAAAACGCCGTCGAAGCAAGCAAAGAGCAGCGTATCAAAAATTTTGCTCGCGCATCGCGAAAATCCGAGCTACTCATGCACGCAAAGTTGGCAAAATCGCTAAAAGTTGCCAAATCAACCGTTACAAAATGTAATTAAAGGCGGTTCGGGGAACGTTTGTCGACAGCCAGGAAGTCTTGGATCGTGGGAAATCGAAAACTGGAAGCCGCTGAGACGACAAAGAGAGTTGCCGTGGTAGTTTCCGTTGAAACCCTGACCTGTCTCTCCGAGATGCCGCGAATAAGTTGCGTATCGTCTACAAATCCCACGAGCCAAAAACGAGCCGGACTATCGACTTACAAGAAGGTAGTGACTCAAATCGCGATGGTAAACAAAATACGATTGCCAGGCGCGATCCTGAGCGCACACGACGATGCTGACGTAGTTTTGACTGCGTGGTAATGGACGACGAAACTCGGTCAAAGCGACTACAAGCAGCTTTCCGGGACAGGAGTTTTTATACGGCAAAAGGAGCGGGGAAAAGGTAGCAGATATTTTCAAGCACACGGAAACTGTCAAAGCTCGCAAAGAAATATCTGGTTTGGCAAGCCACCTGTACCTGTGGCTTGAAAAGCAGCATTTTCATAGCTTCCGGGACTGTCAACCAAGAAATTTACGTGAAAGAGTGTTTGAATAAACGTCTGCTGCGTCTTTCCTGAAGAAACACGGTTGTTCCGTACTGTTTTGGCCGGATTTGGCATCTTGCCATTACGGTAAAAAGGCCATGGAGTGGTACGCCGCCAACAACGTGCAGGTGGTTCCCAGCGTACGGCGAACCTCCCAACATCGCCAGAGCTCCGCCCAATCGAGAAATACTGGGCTATTGTCAAGCGGAACCTAAAGAAGACCAAAAAACTGCTAAGGACGAGCAGCAGTTCAAGGCAAACTGGCTTTCTGCGGCGAAGAAGGTGCGACAAGGTGGCTGTACAAAATCTGATGGCAGGGGTCAAGCGCAAGGCCCGGCAACTCGATTTGGAAAAGCGGAAGCCTAACTGAATATTTTTCCTGAATTTTATACTAATTGAACTTGAAAAAGAAATTTAGTTTGATTTTTTAAATAAACGATTTCACCGATTTACACGCGTTTTCCCTTGACCAAATTTTGACCGTATCATCCTTTAGTGAATATAAACGATTAGGTAGCCTTTAAAACATCACATGGCAGTTCCTGTAAAATTAAAAATATATATTATTGATTGTATAATTAAATAAAGAGGTTTCTGTTTTCAAACGTACCTTTGTCATCTATCTTATTTCTCATTCATTTTATACATGTTTTTGGTAAATCGCTTCTTTGCCTCAGCTGTAACTTTGACGACTTCTTTGGGGGTTTGGTGGGTCTTTACGTATTCTTTAGCCGCCAGGATTCCTTTCATTGAGGCTGTGCTTAGGCTGTTTCTAACCTTCGTTTTGTTGAGATTGTATGTCGAAACAATTCTCTCAACCGCTGCTGACGAGTGTGATAGGGATAGTAAGATTGGAATGATTCACCGCAGGAGGGAAACGCCCACTCTCCTCGCATCCTACGCGTGGACAAAACTTCGCTCCAGAATTCAGGTCCATCTATTGACTCTATTTCTTTGTGGTTCCATTTGACTGTTATGTTCTGAATTTCTCTAAATTCGTCATCAATAAGTTGGAGTTCGGGATCATACAGTTCAGGGAAATGCTTTAGTAGCGGATATATCGACGGATTAACTTTGTTCATCACTTTTTTTCGTCCAAGTATTTAACAATCAACATTTGCACTTTTGTTCCTATGTACATATTATCTAGTTCGACACAGCTGTGTCGTTCTATTTCTATAGAACTCTGAAGTTTGATTTCGCTCACGTATTCAGGTTTTATAAAACAATCCAGAACAGTTTTCAACAGTAAGGCGGTTTGATTCCTCGTGCAGCTTGTAAATTTGTGAATTTTCCGATTGGAACAATTTGTTCAGATAGTTGATTTTCGGAAGTGCAAATAACATAAATTCCAGGTAGATATGCGTGGCTGGGTTATCAAGGACATCATATATCTGCTTTATTTTCTGAGCTTGACGTGCGTCAATTCTGGTGTCACCAAAACTAAAGTAAACTTTCAGGACTTCGAATCTATCCAACAGACGTTTAACGACTTGTTCCAACGATAACCAGCACGTATTTGATGGGTGGAGCATTTTTAAGGGCATAATCTCCAGCAAGTTTTGGAGTTGTTGAAATTTTGCTGTTCTAAGAGGGCAATTAGCGAGAAATGAGTAGATGGCCGAGCGCAGCAAGGTTCAAATATAAAACGCGGAAACCGAACCGGTACCGAAAAGAAACACCATTGGAGTGTTGACAAAATCGTCGTATTGGTCCCACCACACCGAAAAAAGTATGGTTTAAGCAAATAGTAACGCTAATGCCTTAGCTCCTTCATTCACAATACAGTCTAGACTCATAAAAAAAAAAACGAAGTCAAAATAATCTTATGGTATTTTTTTAAATTTTCATTTAATGAAAATCTGTATTAGTCTGTGTTATGGTTTAAAAACCTGTATCAAACCTGTAACCTGTATCACGGCTGTATTGACGTTAAAAAAACCTGTATAATACAGATAAATCTGTATATCTGGCAGCCCTGTACTGGACCGCAATGATAAACAGAATGTGACTCACAAGTTGTATCGGGAATATTTGACGAAGTTTTCCTGCGTGATAATGGACAATGAAACTTATGTGCTGGAAGACTTTATGCAGCTTCCCGGAATGTCTTATTATACTACCATGGTGAAAACGCCAAGTTTCCCAACAAATATTTGGTTTGGCAGGCAATATACAACTGTGGTCGAACAAACCAAAGCTTCATCACTACCGGAACGCTGAACAAGGAAATATACCGTAAAGAATGCTTAAAGAAGCGATTGTTACCATTTCTACGCAACCATGACGCTCTATCGCTATTCTGAACTGATTTGGCATCTTGTCACTACGCCGAAGATGTTTGGGAATGGTATAAAACGAATGGAGTCAATGTTGTGCCGGAAGAGGCGAATCCACCTAACTGCCCGAAGTTGCGACCTATCGAGCGATATTGGGCTCTCATGAAGAGTGAACTCTTGAACAAAAGCAGTTACATTGGTTGCAGAGAAGTATGCACTGAATGGCTGTAGCTAATTCAAAAGTTCGTAGTTTTATCATGCAGCCTAATTAAGTAACATTTATTAGTTTTAAGGTGACTAATAATGTACATTTAAATGAATAAAAAATGTATCTTGAATTGAACAAACAGCAAATTTGTGTTATTTCAAATTTAATCTGTCCAGATTTTGTCGGTAACAACCCTTATGCTCAAATGTGGGAATTTGATGTAATCTCGATTCTACTAAGAACTTGAAGACGACAAAAGAAAATTCATCGGTTGGAAATTAGTCTGCTGCTGAAGTCGTGCTCCACCCTAGCTACTTTACTGACGAAGGTTTTCAATGGTTCGATCCGGGGGAGGTAGCTCATCAAATCATCCGGTCCTGCTCTAGGCATTTTGCTATGAGGTACCAGAAGAGTCTCCCCCGATTGCTCGTCGATCTGCCAAATTTGGAAGACTTCTGCATCGAATTATCTCAAATTATAATAATCCGTCCACTATATCACAATTGATTGAGCGGATTGGAAAAAATGAAATCATTGTGTGTAGGTCCAAGTCTCCCCGGGTGGTGCTAAATCTATAAAATTGGACATCAATAGAAGCGAAGTTA
>JASCZW010011158.1:0-33135 GCA_034211315.2 Aedes japonicus | reverse complement strand
TAAGAATCCGGAACTCAAGGAAGAAATGTATGACAATTTCATGCGGGAATATCTCTCCCTTGGCCACATGAAACTGGTCAACGAGGACGATGAAAAACCTCCCGTGTATTTTTACCTGCCTCACCATCCCGTGATAAAACACACAAGCACGGCAACAAAGGTCAGGGTCGTTTTCGACGGTTCTTCAAAAGCTTTATCTGGCTTCTCTCTGAATGAAGCCCCTTTGCGTTGTACCCACGTAGTGCAGGACGACTTACTCACGCTCTCATGCTTCGCTTCTGTACCTTTCTAGTAGCGCTCGTAGGGGATATAGCAAAGATGTACGGGCAAGGTCTTGGTTCATCAGAGAAACACATCACTACAGCGAATCCTCTGGGGGTTTCCGAAGGAATCTGCAGTTCAAAGTTACGAGTTGCTCACTGTTACCTACGAGTTAGCACCATCTTCCTTCCTCGCAACCCGTACGCTGAAGCAGAAAGCCATAGACGCAGGCTCATCTTACCCCTTTGGACAACCAGCTCTTCAAAAAGTGTTTTGTGCTATAGACAACTGTCATGGTTTCCCATACCTACGAATTCCAGAGAATCACTTCAGATTCAACATGACACGCACTTGACAGGTGACAAACGACGATTTCCAAACCTTCATGGTAACATTTCGAAACCCTTCAAGTACAAACATTCATACCAGAAGAGTGCATAATTAATTTCCCATCATACTATTCCAAACCACTTCCCACAGTAAAGCTAAGAATAAGCATTCTGCATCTTGCATTACCACTCAAACCAAACCAACTTCGCTACCTCGCGATTGACATTACACAGCAATTCTACTTTCCGTTCTAGTTCTCACATAAGCGGTCGATGACATATCCAGTGACCCACTAATCAATCACTAATCTATTATTCTCACGTTCTGATTGACTTAAACTCACCACATCCTCTTTAACATACCTAGCTCTCACACCCAATACTTTCTCTCATAACAGAATAGAATGACACGACGGTTAATCTGTTTTCCTTGTCTAATTAATCCAAACCGACGCACAACGAACCAATCAGAAGACCGCAAGAAGAATGGTTGTCAAAGTAACGCCTCCGATGCCTAGTTAGATTGGCATATCGTATTTGTATTCAATTAGGGTATGTGTCTCTTGACTCAGCCTATTATGCAACCATCGATTACATTTTTAATTATGACTCATAAAGTTGTTAAAGTGTAAGCGAGATTCAAATAGATAAACACTTGCAATTATATGTTTGATAAGACATTTGGTAGTATGTGTCACAAAAAGTTACACGACTCTTTTAATAAGGTCAGAAACTTTCAAGGAATATGGATTTAATGTCGGTCTATAAGCACCAAATTGGGTCTTTTTATGGATGCAAATGTGTCCCGTTTGATGGATTTATTACTAAAGGCAGTCTTTGTACGTTTTTTTTTCTCTAATTTGATGATTTAAGCTATTGCCAGCTGTATTTGCCTTAGTCAACAAAAAATTTCACAAAACAAATAAAAACAAAACTTCTGCGGAACATTTTAGTGATGTTCATATATATGATTTACTAGCCATTCAATAATGAATACATTATAATTCAATATACAATTATTATTTTCCTTCGGTTTGTGTTTATTTGAGCCACTTGAATATAAAGAACCGTAAACTCATGCATTTCCACTTAAAATTTTACCAATAACAACTTTTTTACTACGTTAATGATACAACAGGATACAAAAAAAATATGTCCCCAACATTGGGTCTACGATTTTCTTGTTAAATCGTTGTTATTTTAGCTATGTGAACAGTTACTTTGTAACGTGTACCTATTTTCTGTACATCCAAACTGCATTACTCGCTTTATCGACTCAATTAAGCCAAATTTAGATCACTTGAAGATCGTGTAGATCATGTGTTCTGCTTAGCCAGTGAAATCATGGTGCCCCAAAAGTTGAATAAATCGAAAACTACGTGGAAGTGAACAACCATAAGTTGATTAGAATAGTCTCAATTGCTTCGGATTACATCGGTCATCTTGATAGGAACATAATTATGTAGATTATCCCTGAATAATAGACATATTTGGTACATAGGCCGAATGAAGGAGCAAGGTTAACATTACATCCCGTTACCTTATTGTAGTATCATGAACCATATTCCAGCCAAACCGAGTCCAGCAAATTGGTGCCAGCCAAATCGAGTCCAGCCAAACCGAGTCCAGCCATACCGAGTCCAGCCAAATCGAATCCAGCTAAACCGAGTCCAGCCAAATCGAGTCCAGGCAAATCGAGTCTAGCTAAACCGAGTCCAGCCAAATCGAGTCCAGCTAAACCAGCATCAAGAGGGAAGCAGTCGTTGGCAAGCCAGCCGATTCGAGGCACGCCTGCCAAGTACACCCAGCCCAGCTGCCGACAAGCTAGCCCATTCAACAAGCGGTACTGCAGTGAGTTTCAGCCGGATTGAGAGCGTCAAAACAATGGAATCGTCAAGGGACGGTCGCGACACCTATCTTTAATTATCTATGTATTGACTGAATGTTAAATGTTTATTTTATAAAAACTAAAGACATGACAATTAAGAACATTCTTTTTCGTGAACTCAACCAATTAGTTTGTTTTATGGCGACCGTTTTATTCCGAGCGTGCAATGCTTTGGATAAAAGTGAAAATTAGAATCAAACCCTTAGTCAAAACTGCGAAGTGCAAAGTGCAAAGTGTTCAATCACATAGTGAAGATTTTCGAAATTCATCATGGGGTGGTTCAGTAGTGACGATATCATTACTTCCACTTCCAGCAGTAGCAGCTCTAGCTCCATTGAGGACAAGTTTGTCGCTGGTGCGCTAAGTGTTATAGCAATTTTGCTAATATTCATCGTAATCTATAAGCTTTTTCACGGTTGCTATACAATAATGGTGAAAAAAGCAGCTCAGCAGGAAGTTAGGCTACAAGCAATAAACAGTGCAAATGTGTAAACGAACAACGGAACAAGTAGTGAAAACAACGCAATAAAAATCTGTGAAAAAAAAAATCTCAGAAAAATTTGTGCAAAACCCCAATTAAAAATCTGTGTGTGTTTATACAATCCAACTCCCACTGTCCGGCAGTGCTTTTATGGAAGAAAAATGTCTGCAGCTATCATGCTTTTATTCTAATCACAAACTGTAAACATTTTTAGCCAGGGTGTTGAAAGGTGATAGCTCTTTTGATATCTAGTGACCCATTTCAGAATGCCTGGTCACTCACGTCCATTCCAAGGTCACTTTCACTTACAACAAGCCCCGCATAAACACAATACTTATATCAATTGGATGTTTCCTTGCTGATCCTGCTTCTTTTGTTCCACTTTTAGCATCTTTTTTCGTAACTTCCGCTGAGAGATTTATTGTTTTTTTTTCTGTGCTCACTCGATCACTCATGCCGCGAACAATATTTAACAGGAATCCAGAGATGGCATTTCGCACTAATGTTACGCCGGTGCGTGAGATTTCTACCTTCACAGAGGATACAACCATAACTCACCTCAGATAAAGTAAAGTGCTCTTTTATTCGGTGAAAAATAGACAGAGTGAATGTGTGCGCCTGTGATAGGATTACCTGGAGTGAGTGAACCACACTCTCTTTAAATCAGTCTTCTCCCACGTGCTCTCGCCTGCGATCACTGCCGCACACACTGGGGCGAGGACGCACCAGTGCTCTCGCTGTGATTCGCTGGTGCGATTGAAAGTTAAAACATCGTCGGAGTTGCAGAAAATGTCCGAAAAAAGGAAGCAGGAAGAAACATTATTCTTTCTTCCTTTGCTATGTAGCGTCAAAGCGAATTTGCAATCACTGCTGTATATTAGCAGAAGAGCCCACGCCAGTGAGCTCACTGGAGTGCACGTGTCAGGGAATTTCACTGGATTCGCTTCTGTGAATTTCAGAGCTCTTCTTCTCACTCTAGAGCGATCGAGTGTAGTGTGAATAAAAACTTTTTTCTTCACTCGCATGCGCTACCTGTATGCAAACACGGGGGTGAATATAATCAAGAGAGAAGAGCTCTCGTTGAGGTAGGAAGAGTGTGTGGAAAATTTTAAATCTCCCTCTACTACACTGAGGATATGGACATCACTGCCGGAATCCATTGTCTTCAAAACGAGAATGCTCCTAAAATTAAATCAGCAAAATCGCTTCACGCTAAAAGATTTCGATAAAACTATAGCATCTAGGGCTACCATTCCCATTTTCATCTCATTTCTGATTTCGTACTTTTTATTCATTGTTAATTTTAATTATTTTTAATTGTTGTTAAAAGCAAGCCACAAAAGGAATCAATGAATTGATACATCAAACCTACATTTCCGATTAATATGAATAATGGATCATGAGATAAATAATGGAACAGTTCCCCTATCTGGTAATGCTTTCCAAATGTGTGCTGGTTTGTTTTGATTTGATTTGAAACTATTTCAACTGATTTTAGATGATCAAATACAGCATTTCTACTATTTCCAAATACTGTACTTGATCATTGATCACCATCTCAGAACTATAATGTTTATCGGTAAAGCCCCAATTGAAAATCTGTACATCAAAAAAAAAAATCTTAGAACATTTTAAGCTAAAAAAAAATGAAAACCGATTGAGCAGTTCGTGCATTCTACCGATAAGGTAAACAGTGATAAAAATAAGGGTTCAAATACACCCCGTGCATTCTACCGATAAGGTAAACAGTGATCATTGGACGGCGTGCTACTACCATCAACGAACGAAATGCTATAATGCCATAGCAATAAGATAAGTGGGGTGAATTAAGATTTTCGAATTTCATTTTTGTAGTGTATATTTTTTTTATGAGGGATGATCCAGTGACGTTAGAAGTATGGATGTTGATAGATTAGTTTTTAGACAGTGTAAAAGAACTTGTAAAGTAATCTCATTTGATTTTTATTTGAAATCCCAAATATTATTGAATGAAATAACAGCTCATATTCAAGTGGCTTCTTCTCACCTCTGATTCCGTAATCTCACTTATCAACAGACGTACAACTCGTGGTAAGACACAGTTTGATTTACCTGAAGAAGCTCGAAATTTAATAAAAATTAACTAATATCCTATTAAGCGTTTTTCTATGAAAACACTTGGTAATTGTTATATACTGAACAGAGATAGCCATGATTTCTATGTGTTTTGATTCTATTTGAGCTCCAGATGTATTTATTTTTTTTGAATCTTGGACTCGTCTCTTAGACTCTTGGATTCGTCTATAAGTTCGTTTGTTTGTAAGCCAATCGGTCGTGATATTTATGTTTGCTGTTTTACGTGTATTGAAAACAAAAAAACAATTTTTCGGTCTCCCGTGTCCCATTAACAGACTGTGAAGTGTTTTAGTGCGTATGACCATTTGCGGAACGTTCCGGTGTGTTGTTTTTATCACCTTCGCGAGTGGCTTGTGTTTTGTTTGTTTTCTACATATCAAAAGCCTACTACTCTCCACGCCAATTTTTTCCGATGAAGCGACATCTGCTTGTCAATATCGGAAGCACTCATTTGTATGCTATCACTTGTGTGCTTTACCTGATTGATAAAGACTACGCGTAGGCGCATCAGGAGCGAAAACTTGTGGTAAATGCTCGGAAGTAATTACTGGAATCGATGTTGTTGTGTGCCGTGGTTACTGTGGAGCTTTCTTCCATATGAACGCACGCTCAGGTGTAACACGGGCAATGCAATCGTACTTCACATCACACAAGAAAAATCTTTTCTGGATGTGCGATGGTTGTGCCGAGCTGTTCGAGAACTTTCATTTTCGCTCGATTTCAAACCAAGCCGATGAAAAGTCCCCTTTCATCGCGCTAACATCTGCAATTGCTGATCTACGGACGGAAATAAAGCAGCTACACTCAAAGCCCACTATCAGTTCCTCGCCAGCAACAAATAAACGTTGGCCTGTTATCGGTCAGCGAAGAAGTATAAAACGCCCTCGTGTGATCGAGTCAAATGAGCGCGCTTCAGAAAGTTGCTGTGTGGGTACCAAAAATAAAACTGAGGACAATATTGTATCGGTTCCGATTTGCAAGAGTGAAATTGATCATCGGTTTTGGCTCTACATTTCAAAGATTTGTCCGGAGGTCACAGCCGAAGCAGTATGTGCGATGACGAAAGCCAACCTAAATATCGACATCGATCCAACCGTGGTGAAGCTGGTACCGAAGGGCAAAACTATTGAATCGCTTTCGTTCGTCTCCTTCGAAATTGGCCTCGACCCTGTGCAGAAGTGGTCCACTCCAGTTCGCAACAACTTTAATATTTCGGAAGCTCCATTGCCAGTTTTTATATCAACACCGGGATGCACGCCTGGAAGCCTCACGGAAGCCCCTTATCCTCTCGTCACAGTCGAGTCACTCCCTTTTAACAGGCAAGTATGCATGCAATGAGAACGCTTTCCTCCTGGTAACGTTTGTCGTTTCCAGCAACCCAACGCTAGCCATTCTCGGGTCGAAAAAATGTACCATTTTCTTCGAGCAAGCCACAACACCGGGATGCACGCCTGCAAGTCAAATGGAAGCCCCAAATCCCCTCGTCACAGTCGAGTCACTCCTGCCAGCGACCTACAGCCATCCCGGCCCTGTGTGTGAGTTTGGAGAAGGGGTCTTCCAAATCGTCAACGCAGGCAAGTATGCACATGTTAGGAGTTTTTCTCCCTCAGTAATGTCCATCGCTTCTGGGCTTCAAATGGTTAGTTGACAACTTTGCAGCAGGGTGCTTGTTGTTGTGTTGTTTTGAAAGGGACTTTAACCAATTGGTCATTCGTCCCTTAATGCGACCGACCTTCGGTCCTCACAAGTTTCTAACTCACGCCTCCACGAGTCATATGATCACAAAAGACTGCCAGCTAAAACATGGAGACGCTGGTTGGTGTAGCCTGGGCAATGTTGTCAATCTGACAATAGCGAAGTGAGGAGGTGCGACCGGTATATCATATCATAATTTTCCATTATCATAACTTTCAGGTCTACCTGGTCATCAGGTATTATAAAATAATTTAAAATTTAAAATACATTTTTTTTCTCATGTCATACATTGTCTAAATATTCTGGTTCATAATGGATGCGGAAGATTGTCTATAATTGCAACAAAGCAGCAGTCGGCACAGATTTTATTTTCAGTTTATATTATAATATCCCTTGACTATATATATATTATCATATAGGACATTGTTTATTCATAACCATTATCAATCTTCTTTATCATCATCATTATCATTTTGATCATTCCTGGTGTTTTCAGGATTTATATTTTAACTTTTTTTTTTATAATTTCACCGAATATATAACCTACTTTTAATTATTATGTCTTATATGTCCAATTATTATTATGAGTTAGAAGTATCTAGTGCCTTAAATAAAAGAAGCTGCAACGGAATCTATGGTAGGCTTTTGCACTTATTACCTAATATATTGTTCAATTCCGGTTTGCAAATGGACCTTTTCAAAATCTGAGCTGTTTGCCATTCGGATTGTGTCTGATGTTACAGTTCAATTTTTGTCAGTACCGTATCATAACAAATTTGATGATATTGTTGTATTGATTTTACTTCACAGATTATTTAAAAATTGCTTCTTGATTTTATTACGTCCATTTGTCTTTAACTCCCTGTCAATAAAATCTTCTCTGTTTTCCTTACACAGGATCAATAATTATTAGGCCAGCAAAAATAAAAGCGTATTGCTGTAATAAACACCAAACAGCAAATAGTGAACATGGCAACAGTAAATTAAAATGTATAAATGTAATTTTTGTAAAATTTAACAAACTTGTTTAGGATACCTTAAATCAAGATTTTGGGAAATTTCTGCTATCGCTGAAAACGAACGAAAACGTGCTTAAGCGCGAAAACACAGAACTCTCCACTTCAACACTTTACAACATATCTTATATTTCAGGATCCAGCGAAAGAGATCATAAATAATAGATACCGAGTGATTGCAGTACTTTTCATTTACATAAATATATACACTATTATATAAATATTTCATGGGAATGGGAGGGACCACCAGGGCACCCGATTGAAGCACTCTGGATGGGGAGAGTGGAAATGCCAACTCCCCATTGCTAACAGTTTGTGAATAGAAGGCGGGCTCTTCTCCCCACCCATTGGGGCATCCTCATGTTAGATAGCTTGATCTTTTGACCAATTGTACAATCTTGTTGTTGAAAGGAGATTCTTTATATCCCTGTGGATACGTATAAGTGATGTTGCCTATCGATCCACCAAACCCCTTTTTGGCACTTCATACAATGGCATGATTAGGATAATCAGTGGTTATTAACGCTTGATCAAGTCTAACAGCGATGAGAGCTCACTGCTGTCGGACTTAATTTCCGTGCTACAATGGGTGGTAGTACATACATCATACTCAGTAGTGTCCATCGCTTCTAGTCGCCCCCACACGCTAACCGAACTTCACTCCGAGAACGAGGCAATCGAAATTGTTGAACCATCTATTACTGAAGCGAGTACATCTTACATCGCCTCACCTAGCATGCCATCAAACCGTCAGGTATCCGATGCACCTATCGTGGAGAAATGTGTTCCCGATCGCACTTTTTCTGCATACTATCAGAATGTCAGGGGCTTGCGCACAAGAATCTCTCAGCTACGTTTGGTACTGTCCAGCTGCGATTATGATGTGCTTATCTTCACGGAATCATGGCTCCGCGCAGATATTCACAGCAGAGAAATTTCGTCCGATTACGTTTTCTTCTGATGTGATCGTAATGCATTGACGAGTCAGCATATGCGGGGTGGTGGAGTGCTGATTGCGGTTAAAAACTCACTCAAATGTAGTTCTGTTTCGATGCTTAACTGCAATGAACTCGAACAAATCGCAGTTTGCATAAAGCTGCATTCTCGTTCGCTTTATATAGTTGCTATCTATCTCCCACCTAATTCGAGTACCGAGTTATATACTGCTCATGCAAGTGCGGTACAACTTGTTGCAGATCGTTTGACCGAGAATGACATAATTTTGTCTGTCGGCGACTTTAATCTTCCTAACTTGCGATGGCATCTCGATAAAGACATCAATGGATACATTCCATCTAATGTCTCTACAGACACTGAGCTGGACTTCACAGAAGCAATGTTTACAAATGGCTTGAGGCAGTTTAATAGTTTCGTCAATACAAATGGAAATCTTTTGGACCTGGTATTTACCAATTTCCCGGAATATCTTGACATAATTGCACCATCGTCTACGAACGATATTCAGAAAGCTCTTGAAGACCTCGACACAACGAAAGGACCTGGAAGAGATAACCTACCTCCTGTATTTTTGAAGAATTGCGCCACTACTCTTGCCAACATTCCCAATTGCATGGAAAACGGCGTCCATACTACCGATCCATAAGTCCGGAAGTTACACTTTTGTTGTAAATTATCGTGGAGTATCCATACTTTGCACTCTCAGTAAGGTTTTCGAAAAACGAATTTACGCAGTACTATACAGAGCTGTGGCACCAAAAAAAAAACCAATGAAATTTTACAGTATTCCGGTAAAAAAATTACCGGAACTTGTCAAACTTTACCGAAATCCGGTTAATTGGATTACCGAACTGTTCAGCTGTTGAAAGTTCGGTAAAAAATTAGCGAATACTGTAAAATTTTCTAAGTGTGTATGCTTTTGCAATAACGATGCTCATTGTGCGGTATGAATACTCCTCCAATAAAGATGTTAGACGTGCTCTATAGAATCCGAGCATTATTCGGCTTCTCACACGAGCTGTGTCAACGACCGAACCACTGATCGCTCTCACGACAAGCAACGACGAAAGCACGTCACGAACGACTCTCGTCCTCTTCCTCATCGACCCATCATAGCGAGTGGACGCTTGGGTAAGTAGCTGGCAAGCTCTGCAATAGGATGCCCTTTACCAACGGATCGGAAACTCCACATTGGCGATTCTGCCAGGGCATTCTTTGGACGAATACAACCGGCCTCAAATCTATTATGCCGCACAAAAAAAAGGAGAAAAAAAGTGAAATTTTGGTTTGTGGCTGAAAATGCCGCAAGGTGCGTCTAGAAGACCACCGGAGCTTTTATGGAAAGTTTTTTTTCGTGTTCGGAAAATTTCTGGTTTGTGACTGAAAACGCCACAAGGTGTGTCTGGAAGACCACTTGAGCTGCGGTAGAAAGCATTTCGTTGTCGCACATGGAAAAAAAAAGTGCTAAGTTCTAGTTTGTGGCTAAACGCTGCAAGGTGCGTCTGGAAGACCACTGGAGCAAAAAAAATGCCACTGGCTTGATATAACACTTGTGTCTCTTTGAAAGACAAAATAAGCATGTGCAGTTTCGATTTGTGGCTCGTAATGCGTCTGAATTTATCTGCTTTGTTGCTACGAAGGCTCAAACAATGATCATTGAATCAATAGAAAGAAAGGGTTCAAAGAAGATATTTTGTTTTTAAAAATATGTTTGAGTTACGTTGTTTTCCCGGTTCTAAACAATTGTATCTTTTTTTCATGATTTTCAGAGATTTTTACAATACGTCTAACGGCGGAAAATATGTGTTGGCTCCGGTCGCCAATAACGGCTTGAACGAAAACGAAATGGATGAAGAACGGAGCGAAGAAGGTTCCGTTGAGTTATATCGAAGTGGCTGCCCATGAAATAGTGGAAACGGATGATTTAGGATCTGGGGAAACCGATCATGTATTCGGAATGCTACACCGCTTAGAAAAAATGGTGAAAAATTTTATTGGGCAACAACAGTCTGAAACCTATCCGACAGTAGAGAGAGCTAACAATCCATCGTTACGTTCCATGCCAGATTGACTCAAAAGGTACGACTCTGTGGGTACAGCCCCACTGACCAAGTTCGTTTTGTGCTTGCTCAATTGCTTAAAGGCATCCAGAACCGAGAGTTAGCACTGGCTGCTAGAACGTACGGACACGACGCAAATTACATTGTGCGAGCAGCCACAAGGGTCGAAGCATATGAAACTGGCGAACAAACTGTGGAGAATAGTTCATCCGATGTCTTTGTGGTTAACCGGAAACCGGAGCCCAGTCGTGAAAGTGGATCTTTCGGGAAAATGCGAAAAATCGAAGAGAGGAGGGATTACTATGGAAAAGATACCAGAGGACCTTCGAAAAACTACCGTCAGGGGAACCGAAATCGCTGCTGGAGGTGTGGATTCTTGTTTCACAAGAGGAATACATGCCCAGCCTTGGATAAGCAATGCAAAATATGTGGACGGGTAGGACACTCTGCCGTAACGTGTCGCAACAAAGATAAGAAACCCGAAATCAATAACGTTCAACAGAACCCGCGAGAGAATCGACGAAGTACTCTGCCCCATGCATGGACAAAGGATTCCGGTGATGAGCAGGTATAGATCAAATGTAAGCCTCGAAACTGAAATCAAAACAATAAAGTCATTCGTCCGCGGGACAATTTTCCTACCCTGGGCTTTAAGACCATATGACCTGCTAGACCTGCTTGGCTATTTAAAAATAATGAAACATCCCCGCAACATATCTTACAGGCCACCCCCCATTTTTTCTTTTAAGCAAGTAAATAACGTCTTATCTTTGCGCGATGTAATCGTTAGTTGTCGACTTTTCCAGCCCTTACGACCTCCTCGTCGACTCGGGCGGAAATGATTGGCTGCGCTTAGAAAAGGAATTTCATAGAGGATTGGCTAAATTGGAACTAATCAACCATCTCGTATCAAAAGAACTTCGGGCATATGCTACAGAGACTCCAATGGTGGTACGATGTGCCTTCAGAGCTCAAGTAGAAGTCGAGAAAGTGACCAAACCAGTGGTCACAGCGGAATTCCTCGTTGTGGACGAAGGTAACCGGTCGCTGCTAGGGTGGAAAACAGCGAGTGAATTAAATTTATTGAAAGTTGGCCTCTCAGTTAACAGCTGCGATCAATCTGTTATCGCTGAAACCTTCCCTAAAATACCAGGAGTTAGCGTTAAATTTAGTGTGGACCCTTCCGTCCACCCTGAGAAGAACGCATACTACAACGTCCCGGTGTCTTGCTTACTAGAGGGAGTTGATAATGTCATCATCTATATCGATGACATACTCGTATTTGCCGACACGCTGGAGAAACTTAAAACAACTACTGGTCAAGTGTTAAGAATTCTTCGAGCAAACAACCTGACTCTTAACGAAAAGAAATGCGAGTTTGACAAGAGATTCATCACATTTTTGGGACACGGCTTAGATGAAAATGGATTCCACGTGGATGATGCAAAAATCAAAGCAATACGAAGATTTCGATCGCCGACCAGTGTCTCAGAACTCAACAGTTTTTTAGGACTGGCTTCATTCATCAGTCCGTACATCAAGGATTTTGCCGACATTTCGAACGCCCTCTGGTTTGCCACTACCACTAACAATTGGTACTGGGGCCCTGAACAGCTTGCAGCATTCGAAACAATTAAAGACAGGATCACTCGTTGTACGACAGCTTTGGGATACTTTGCAGATAATGAACGAACAATTTTGTACACGGATGCATCGCCGAACGCCCTGGGTGCAGTCCTGGTGCAGGAAAGTGCATCTCAACCGCCTCACATCATCAGTTTTGCGTCAAAATCCCTAACAGAAACCGAGAAAAGGCACGCGTAGAATCAACGGGAAGCGCTAGCCACCGTGTGGGCGGTGGAGCATTTTTCGTTCTTCCTGCTTGGCCGGCACTTCACACTGCGAACGGACGCACAGGATGTTGCCTTCATATTAAACCGATCTCGAGAGAACTCTAAGCGAGCGTTAACGAGAGCCGATGGGTGGGCGCTTCGCCTTAGCCCATATAGCTTTGATGTGGTAAACATACGTGGTCGGGACAACATCGCTGATCCACCATCCCGATTATATACTGGTAATGACGATTCCTTCGATGAACAACATAGTCCTTGGGAAATTGCTGTTCTTGAGGCAAATTTGGTTGGTTTTCTAACTGAGAAGGAACTTCAAGAAGAAACAGCCTTAAGCACAACACTACAATATGTAATTGACGCGCTAGAGACAAGCTTCTGGCCCAAGGCCCTTAAGAGGTTTGACAGCATAGTAGATGATTTATCTGTTCACGACGGAATTTTAGTCAAAAACGGATGTGCAGTGGTGCCAAGCAAGCTCCGACAGAAGACACTGAATTTGGGGCATGATGGACATCCTATGGTCGCTAAACTTAAAAGCATTTTACGGGAACGCGTGTGGTAGCCTGCAATGGGTACCGATGCAGAAGAATGGGTAAAAACATGCGAAACTTGCGCAACTAATGGTCTACCGGAAAAACCAACTCCAATTAAAAGGATTTTTGCTCCCCAAGCTGTTTGGGAATCCATAGCAATCGATTTTAATGGCCCGTACGTTAGATTCGATGGTATCTCAATTCTTCGCCCGCGAGGGTTTTCCAAAAACTATTCGCTCCGATAACGGGCCGCCATTCAATGGCATTGAATATTTATTTATTTATTTATTTATTGATATATATTTCTAACTGATTTAACATCTTATTGGAATGGGGAAAAGCAATGTGGCGTAAAAAAACCCTATTTCTAAATCGTACACTACATAAATCAACATGAATAGAAGGAATACAAAGCAAGCAAAACTAAATTAATTCTAGTGCAGACAAAAATTGTCAGTAAACTTAAAATAATCTGTCGTGATGGAATCAGTCGTCATCTAGTGTCTTCGCCATTAGTGCCAGTACGTAGTAAATGCCACAATTTCTGAACTAGCGTCTCGTCATCCAACTACGCTAAATCCGGTGACGGAAGGTCTCAGCGGAACAGTTGAGGTCAAACAGAGCGTAGAGTTCATTGAAGCGCGATGACATGAATCGAATCTGATCGTGTTGGCCGTAGTTTGCTGCACAAGTTCAGTGTATATATATATATATATATATATATATATATATATATATATATATATATATATATATATATATATATATATATATATATATTTATATATATATATATATATATATATATATATATATATATATATATATATATATATATATATATATATATATATATATATATATATATATATATACAGCGATTCCACGGAAAAGAATAGAGTTGAAAAAAAAAGTTGTCCGAATTTGCTCAAAATCGCTTGGTTTGTTCTTCGAAAATAATAAGACCCGTATTTTTTTATTTTTTTTTTTTGGGTGACCATATAGGGTTACCAGAAAAATCGACATTTTTTGAAATTTTTTATTTTTGAAAAATCATAACTTTTGAACAGCTGAATCGATTTCAAATATTTTTTTATAAATAGAAAGATTATTACTTTGTGTTTCTATCAAAAATATTTGTTAAAATAATTAATGTACTCAAATTTGCTAAAATGGTCAATATATTTGTTTTTTTATGATTTTAAAAATGTTGGACCACAACGACTATTTATTTTTATATTTTTTAATTAAAATTCAATCATTTTTACATAACATATCAAAAAATCTCAAATGTTCATCGAGCCGTTTTTGAGTTAAATTTTTTGAAAATTTAAAGTTGTTTGCCTATACACACATGGAATGAGCATCATTTTCCATCACTTCAAAATAACTGCGGAAATCATTTCATTGAAGTTATGAAACTTATTCCTAATAAATTCATGATAACCATGTTTACAAATCTAGTTTCATTTGTGAAGTATTGTACCCATCAAAAGTAGGGGAGGCTGGTCCAATTCTGACCCCATAAAATGTAAGAACTATAAATCAGCCTCAAATTGTTTAAAAGCAGAGACCAACATTGCTAGGGTTTACTCAGCCATGGTTTACGCTATAACTGGAGCCACAATGGTCCGTTAGCGTCCAAATTCAGCATGAGTGCTCATAAGGATTGCAGGGGCACTCATGCCGAATTTGAGTTGTAGCGTAAACCACGACTGAGTAAAGTTAACTCATATTTTGAATTATTCCACATTAGGGTCATTTTGAGTGAACCGATCCGAAACTAGAATACAAATTTTTTTAGGGTGTAGAACATTTTTTCTCAAATTTAGTCAATTTTGAAGTCCAACAAACACAATTTCTCCGACCAATGCATTCTACGTTGAAATTCTTTGTGTAATGAAAGCTTTCCATTATTATCCAGTATTATTAAAAATTTGGCTACCAGCGCTGTCTCAGAGAATCTTGGGAGGTCGGAATTGGCCACAGGGTCAGGATTGGACCAGGCTCCGCTATATTGAGGAATTGGAGCCCAAATCTCAAAGCTTTAGACTACAAGCAAGGGTTTTCTCAGATTACCTTCAATTAAAACTCAGCATTTAATTTGATTATTTAATTATTTTTATTTTTCATAATTCATCAAAATATATATTACAAAGCAAAATTCTTACAATTTAACGCACTTTTCTTCATTTGAAAACGAAAACCATTTCACGATAATGTAATTTTCATTTTGTGGCTCAAAGTAATGAAACGATTGTGTCCTAGATATTTGTTTGACAGGAGTACAACGGATCTTTATTTTCTTTTTCATTGCATTGTAATCTTTTTCCGAGAAAAACAAGTAATATATTTTGGAATCTACTTTAGAAACAGCCTAAGAGTAAATTTCGTATGCATTTGTAATATGATGACCTTGTAAACTTGCTTTTGAAGCGTTTCGCTTTAGAACGCCTCTTAAAGCGTCACAAGGCCCTTTTCCATGGCAAGTGGCAAAAAAGTTCCACTCTGCATTAAGACCGAAGTCCTTGTACATGTGGCACAAATTGAAAGCAGTCATCTGATTTCTGTATTGACTGCCTTCATTAAAAAAAATGGATATTTTTCAGGAGAGGTAGCTTTTTTTTTAATGAAATTCACACAATTTGTTACAAACAGCTGAACAGCCACCTTGTCCACCTTCTTCGCCGCAGAAAGCCAGTTTGCCTTGAACTGCTGCTCGTCCTTAGCAGTTTTTTTGGTCTTCTTTAGGTTCCGCTTGACAATAGCCCAGTATTTCTCAATTGGGCGGAGCTCTGGCGTGTTGGGAGGGTTCTTGTTCGTTGTTGGCGGCGTACCACTCCATGGCCTTTTTACCGTAATGGCAAGATGCCAAATCCGGCCAAAACAGTACGGAACAACCGTGTTTCTTCAGGAAAGGCAGCAGACGTTTATTCAAACACTCTTTCACGTAAATTTCTTGGTTGACAGTCCCGGAAGCTATGAAAATGCCGCTTTTCAAGCCACAGGTACAGATGGCTTGCCAAACCAGATATTTCTTTGCGAACTTTGACAGTTTCGTGTGCTTGAAAATATTTGCTACCTTTCCCCTTCCTTTTGCCGTATAAAACTCCTGTCCCGGAAGCTGCTTGTAGTCGGCTTTGACGTAGGTTTCGTCGTCCATTACCACGCAGTCAAACTTCGTCAGCATCGTCGTGTACAGCCTCCGGGATCGCGCTTTGGCCGTCGTATTTTGTTTATCATCGCGATTTGGAGTCACTACTTTCTTGTAAGTCGATAGTCCGGCTCGTTTTTTGGCTCGATGCACGGTTGTAGACGATACACCCAGCTTATTTGCGGCATCTCGGAGAGATAGGTTAGGGTTTCGCTTGAAACTACCGGCAAGTCTCTTTGTCGTCTCAGCGGCTTCCGGTTTTCGATTTCCCCCCGATCCAGACTTCCTGGCTGTCGACAAACGTTCCCCAAACACTTTAATTACATTTGTAACGGTTGATTTGGCAACTTTTAGCGATTTTGCCAACTTTGCTTACGCTTGCGAGCAAAATTTTGATACGCTGCTCTTCTTGCTTGGACGGCATTTTGACAACTGAAGAGTGAATTCCAAAATCAAAATAGGAGCAACATTCTACACACACACACCTTCAAAATGAGGGGTGTTCAGGTTTTTTGAATGCAAAATTGAAAGAAATACGTCAATTTGATATTGACCAAATTTTGACCGTATCGCCCTTTATAACTCTGGATGTTCTGCAGAAAATGTTTAGAACCACGTCCTGATCCAAACATCAATGAGCACAAAGGCTCTGGTGTTTCATTTGGGAACTTATTGCATAACAATGAGAACAAACCACACTCATTGATTCAATGGCGACTGATATATTCGCATTGTAATCAACTAAAGGCAGCACGTAGGAGATTTTTTGGAATGTAGGCTTGCCTTCGAAATCAATTTATATGGTTATGTTGGGCGAGATTGTCACCTGATCTTTCTGATGCTTTCCGATTATGCTTCTGTCTAACTTTATCGCTTGTATTTTGAGCTGCTGTTTCTTCTTCACTCAACATCATTCGAGCCCATGAAATCCGTTGTCGATCCAATTCAGTTTGAGTGGCACGCTGATGGTCGCTTTGTCTCATTCGAGAATTTGCTAAGCTAGCAGCCATGCGGCTGCCACGACCGATATTATTCCGTCTAGTTGGAGGCATTTTACAACAATACTAATTGAAATTAACTGAAATCACAACTTAATTAGTATCTTTTGAATTTCTAGTAATTTCGTTTTTTTCATCTTTCTGATGCCCTATTAATCACACAGCGAACGACACTATTTAATGCAAGGACAAATGTAATTAAATATGTGGCAGTTCAACACAGAGGACATAAACTAATACCTTAGCTTTCCATTGACCTTCACTCCAATTTTAAACCAAAATTAGAATAGGGCCTTTCAACGTTTGTAAACATACGCTTCTGAGCCTATTTTCACGCAAGCCATAAGCTACACATGCAAACCTATAATATCATCGTGTAGGGTAAATTTTCCCCTACATGATTATGGTATTGGTTTGCGTGGGTGACCTATGGTTCAAGAGAAAAAGGGCTCAGAAATGTTTGTTTACAAATGTTGATAGGCCGTATTATATTGTTGATCGAGAATTTACATCTCTCTGCGAGGTGTCACCAATACTAACGTTTCAGTTTATACGTGCATCTACACGCTATAAATCGTTTATACTGAGGTTAATTTTTACACAGGGATGAATGCGCTGTTAAAAAACACCGTTTTTAAAAAAATCCGAGTAAAGATTGGTTTGGACACATTTTCGATCAAATTTAAGCGAACGGTATCTACTCACATGAATAACGAAAACCGCGTATTTTTTTTCGCAAACAACTTCAAATTTCGAAAACCCCGTAAAAAATTGCGAAATAATCGACTCTATTGTATTATCATTTTTTGTAAATCTTTTCAAAAGGTCAATCAGAGATTCTCTCTTCTCTCGTTCTTTTGTTTTTGTTAATGACGACGCCATTATAATAGTTTCCAACGGTTCCTCCTTACAAATCGAAAAACGGTCTTGTTGTCTTGGATATTCCCATACAGAATGTCAATTAGGTTTTTATGAGTTTTTCTCATTTTCTAGTAGATTTTTCTAAACTTTTTCTTTATATGTTGGGAACCAAAACAAATCAAACAAAAAAGAAATTAGAAAAATCCATTGAGTCGTTCGTGAGTTATGCTGTCACGAACGGACAGCATTTCATTTTTATATATAGAGATATATATACATATATATATATATATATATATATATATATATATATATATATATATATATATATATATATATATATATATATATATATATATATATATATATATATATATATATATATATATATATATATATATATATATATATATATTTTTATATATATATATATAAATATATATATATATATATATATATATATATATATATATATATATATATATATATATATATATATATATATATATATACATTTTTATATATGTCCAGGGGATAGACAAAATGATCGGGACAGGCAAATTTTTGATTAACTTTGCAGTGCTTGCAACTTCATGAAATATTATCCGATTTCAATTGTCCAAAAAGCATTCAACGGGGAATTCAATGTTATTTTATGTCTTGTGAACAAAATTGGCCATGGTCACCGGATACTCGATTTGTTCCGGGTTTCCGGAGGGGCTATTTTACATTTTGACTTTGCGATGAATTTTCGTACAAGATGACGTTGTCAAACATTTTTTTTCAGTAAATACGAAGTAAAACGAAACATTTCCCAAGCGAATGAAAGTTCGATCACAGGAATCGGCCTTAAATTTACCGAGATGGCCATTTCCGTGAATCAGGTTCTGATGAAGGGTCCTGGATGCGGTCAGTTCTTTATTATACTCAAAACATGCTATGTCACAGTTTTTTTTCTTGTTTTTTCTTGTTTTTTACCACATAGCTTATTATAAACGAAAACTGGATCTTTGGCAATATTGGCCCCTCCCGGAACCACCGGAACGACCCCGGGGGAACCTGTAGTAGGGGCCAATTACAATTTTACTTAAAAGCATGCCGTGCAGCAGCTCTATCTTCATGATTTTTCATAAATATGATTTTTATACACTTGAGAAGGACATTGGCTGCATTGGCCCCTCCCGGAACCACCGGAACGACCCCGGGGGAACCTGTAGTAGGGGCCAATTACGATTTTACTTGAAAGCATGCCGTGCAGCAGCTCTATCTTCATGATTTTTCATAAATATGATTTTTATACACTTAAGAAGGAAATTGGCTACATTGGCCACTCCATGGACCACTGGAACGACCCCGGGGGAACCTGTAGTAGGGGCCAATTACGATTTTACTCCAAAACATGTAAACAAGCTACCTGAACTGTCAAATGATGTCATGATGCAATGTTCCACACCAAATCCTTTTTACACGTATTTCTTTGCTCATTTTTTACGCAAGTTTTCGAAATAACAAAACATGTAAACAAGCCACCTGAGCTGTCAAATGTTGTCATGATGCAATGTTCTACACCAAATCCTTTTTACACGTATTTTTTTGTTCATATTTTACGCGAGTTTTCGAAATAACAAAACATGTAAACAAGCTACCTGAACGGTCAATTTTTTTGCTAATTTTTTACGCGAGTTTTCGAAATAACACAGTTCACGATGGCTACGATTCTTACCGAGTTTCAACGTGGCCAGATCGTTGGTGCGCAAGAGGCAGGAGCTTCGATTGCCGAAACGTGCAAAATAGTCGGCGTTTCGGAAACCACCGTTTGTCGAATCATGGTGGAGTATGAGGCCGGAAAAATTTCACCCGGTAAAGGTACTGGACGGAGACGAAAGCTTGGTAGTCGACAGCAACGGGCGTTGAAACGGATTGTTAAGGCGGATAAAAGGATTTCGGCTTTTAAAGCAACAGCAGCCTTGAAGGACTCAAAAAAGAACCTGTATCAACAAGGACTGTCCGGAGGGAGCTGCACAGGATGAACCTGCGTGGGCGGGCAGCAATTGCCAAGCCGCTTATAAAGCCAGCGAATGCAGCGAAGAGGAAGCGCTGGTGTAAGCTCTATGCCGCTTGGACAGAAGCCCAGTGGAGGAATGTAGTCTATTCAGATGAATCCTCTTTCACGCTCTTCCCAACAACCGGGCGGGTGTACGTGTGGCGTTCTCCTGGAGAGGAGTACGACAAAGATTGCCTGCTTCCAACTGTGAAGCATGGTGGGGGATCGGTAATGGTCTGGGGCGTGATTTCCTGGCATGGGGTTGGTCCAATTGTCTCTGTAAAAGGCAAAATGAAGGCTGACCAATACAGGACTATATTGGATGAGCAGGTATTTTAACTGTTGGTGACATATGTACACTACAAAGAGTTATTATTTTTAAATTTCAACTAGGTGCTTCCCATGATGCGATTTATTTTGCCAGAAGGGACCGGTGTCTTCCAGGATGACAACGCTCCCATCCACACAGCGAAGTCCATCAAGAAGTGGTATGAGGATCACGCAAGTGATTTCGATCACCTTGAGTAGCCTGCTCAGTCACCGGACATTGATATTATTAACCATTGTAGTCAACATTGGAAGCAAGGGTGCGAAATGTTTTCCCACCACCTTCGTCTTTGAAGGAACTGGAGAAAACTTTGATCGACGAGTGGTATAAAATACCTGTAGACGTGATCCAAAACCTCTACAGCTCCATTTCAAGGCGGATTGAAGCCGTTCTTGATGCGGACGGAGGACCCACTCGCTACTAATAAAACCCACTCTTCCCTATACTTCATCAAATTATTTCTTGCATATCCGAACCAAAGCTAAATAAATTGATCCTTGAAGCTACCAGGAAGCTGGTTCAGGCTAGCTAGTGAATCTTAAAGTTCACATTTTTGAGTAAAATCGTTATTGGCCCCTGCTACAGGTTCTCCCGAGGGCCGTTCCAGCGATCCAGGGAATGGCTAATGTAGCCAATGGCCTTCCCAAGTCCATCGAAACTATGTTTACGAAAAATCATGAAGATAGAGCTGCTGTACGGCATGCTCTGGAGTAAAATCTTAATTGGCCCCTACTACAGGTTCCCCCGGGGTCATTCCGGCGGTCCAGGGAGTGGCCAATGTAGCCAATAGCCTTCTTAAGTGTATAAAAATCATTTTCATGAAAAATCATGAAGATCATGAGGTTCCCCCGGGGTCGTTACGGTGGTCCATGGACTGGCCAATGTAGCCAATGTCTTTCTCAAGTGTATAAAAATCATATTTATGAAAAATCATGAAGATAGAGCTGCTGCACGGCATGCTTTCGAGTGAAATCGTAATTGGCCCCTACTACAGGTTCCCCCTGAGTCGTTCCGGTGGTTCCGGGAGGGGCCAATATAGCCAATGTCCTTCTCAAGTGTATAAAAATCATATTTATGAAAAATCATGAAGATAGAGCTGCTGCACAGCATGTTTCTAGTAAAATCGTAATTGGCCCCTACTACAGGTTCCCCCGGGGTCGTTCCGGTGGTTCCGGGAGGGGCCAATGTAGCCAGTGTTCTTCTCAAGTGTATAAAAATCATATTTATGAAAAATCTTGAGGATAGAGCTGCTGCACGGCATGCTTTCAAGTAAAATCGTAATTGGCCCCTACTACAGGTTCCCCCGGGGTCGTTCCGGTGGTTCCGGGAGGGGTTAATATTACCAAAGATCCAGTTTTCGTTTATCATAAGCTTTGTGGTAAAAAACAAGAAAAAAAACAAGAAAAAAAGCTGTGACACAGCATGTTTTGAGTATAATAAAGAACTGACCGCATCCAAGACCCTTCATCAGAACCTGTTTCACAGAAATGGCCATATTGCCTCAGCTTTCGTGAATAGCTCGGATGAGGTTGCGGCCAACAAGGTGCTGTTCACGGAAAGTTCACATTGAGGTTAGAGTCCTTGGCATTAAGGGATCTTAACTGACTCACCTTCCCAGCGGGGTTCGGTAGCACTCCACTACACGGAATAATCACCACTGATCTTCGTTCTGATCAGGGATTTCGCCGTTCGGTACAGTTCCGATTGCGATCGACCAGTTCTGCTACTGCAACGCGTTCTCGTCTAGCGTGAGTAAGGTAATAAATGGAGGTTAGCTGCCGAATCACGATTTGCACCGCGCTTTGTTACCTTTCTTCGCGGTCCTGTGAAGTGAACAATTCACTCACTCGCCACCAGCCTGATGATGGGACGATGAAAGCCGCTGGAGACACGCGCTACTTATACCGGTTGGCGTTTTCACTACCCTTTTTCACCACCGCACCAGTTATTAGCTTTTTCTTTTCACGTTTCAACGACGTGCGTGCTTACCGAAAGAGTTTCGGGTTTGGACTGTTCTCCTCGAAGACAGTCAAACGTTCGCTTGCCTCTCCGTCGACAGCTTGCAACTGTGTTGGTGCGGCCCGAGCGAGCAAACTTTAGGCAAACAAGACTGACAGCATTTTCCTCGTTTCTCTGGCTTCGTTTGTCATTAAGTGTGAGCGCGTGTCTATCTTCGAGCCGTTGCTCGACAGCTGGTGTGGTTGTTCTTCACCTAAATTCGCTTGTGCAGCCGTGCAATGCTTATATGCTTCGATTCCTAGCTCTTCAACTCTCGACAAACTGTTGAGGGTCGTTCTTATATTGCTGTACGAGGAAAGAGTGTGCGTGATGATGACTGACCAGATTACGGACGGTATGAAGAATAGCTCTGCAGGGGTATTCAATGTGCAACTCGTGGACCATTCAATTTCTAACAACTTTCGGGTATTTACAATGTTTGTTTGCCGCTCAACTTTCCTTATTCAGTAATCTTCTACCTCAAAGCAAACTAAACGTAACAATATATATATATATTTCTTTATAAAAATTCAAACTATTTTACATAACATGTCAAAAAATTAAAAATGTTCATCGAGCCGTTTTTGAGTTACATTTTTTGAAAATTTCATGTTTTTTGCCCATACACACATGGAATGAGCATCATTTCCCATCACTTCAAAATAACTGCGGAAATCATTTCATTAAAGTTATCAAACTTATTCCTAATAAATTCATGATAACCATGTTTACAAATCTAGTTTTATTTGTGAAGTAATGTACCCATCAAAAGTAGGGGAGGCTGGTCCAATTCTGACCCCATTACATGTAAGAACTATAAATCAGCCTCGAATTGTTTAAAAGCAGAGACCAACATTGCTAGGGTTTACTCAGCCATGGTTTACGCTATAACTGGAGCCACAATAGTCCGTTAGCGTCCAAATTCAGCATGAGTGCTCATAAGGATTGCAGGGGCACTCATGCCGAATTTGAGTTGCGGCGTAAACCACGACTGAGTAAACTTAACTCATATTTTGAATTAATCCACATTGAGTGAACCGAACTGAAACCTTACTAAAGAAACGTTTAATACAATGAAGCACGACTGCTCAAATTGCCATGTTTAGATTAATAGTTACAGGAAACCTACTCCTAAAATATATGGTTATGCAGTGGAAAGGAGAACAAAGTTGGATAAAAGCTATTCCTACTTTTGTAATACCTGCTATTGGAGACTTTATCGCTTTATCAAGAAAGAAAACGAGCCAGCAACTCCAAGTGCAGTTAATCTAGAATGTGAAAATCAAGAACTCACCGTTTCCGAACCGTGTTTAATTTTCAAAGAGCAATATCCTACTTTTTAAATTGGATTTTCAATGTTTTCCAGTAGCCGCCCAAAAATTGTATTCTGGCTGGTTCAAGTGGAACGCATACTGTCTGCGTATGCATTTATCATCAGAATGTTAAATTAATGTTTAAAACCCTTAAGGTTAAGAAACTTATTCCTAACCATTTTAAAACGTATCATGACTTGTTTGTTAAATTACTCTGTGAAAATCCTACAGAGAAATGTTGGTTGAAAACCTGTGATCATTGCGCGGGTACGCAGACACTGGAAAATGACCTGATGAATTTTCTTGAAAACATCGATTCCTTAGAATTTAAACAATAGAAGCAAACAGATCGTTGTTATCCAAATTCAATGCTAATGGATGCAGAAGAGTTTGTGGAAACATTTTTAGAAAAATTAAGCGAATTATCTCCGCATAATTTTATTGCAGAGCAACAAAGTAACTACTTGAAACAACTTTAAATTTATTTGGAAGCAACTGACTGCATTTTTATTGCTGACTTCTCTGAAATTTACTCTTTTGTTATTCAGGACGCTATACAAGGTTTTCATTGGGCAAACGCTCAATGCACAATCCATCCTTTTGCCATATATTATAAGGATGAAGCACAAAATTCAAAGTTTACATGCTTCATAGCAATCGCAGAATTTACTTAACATCACCATGTTGCCGTTCGGCTGTTTATAACAAATTGTGTGAATTTCATTAAAAAAAAGCTACCTTACCTGAATCCATTTTTTTTTCTAATGAAGGCAGTCAATACAGAAATAAGGTGACTGCTTTCAATTTGTGCCACATGTACAAGGACTTCGGTCTTAATGCAGAGTGGAACTATTTTGACACTTGCCATGGAAAAGGGCCTTGTGACGCTTTCAGAGGCGTTCTAAAGCGAAACGCTTCAAAAGCAAGTTTACAAGGCCATCATATTACAACTTGGTGTGTCAAATAACTTAGTTCGTTGGTTTAAATCTTATCTAACGGACAGGATACTCTGTGTGAAGATCGGCTCAGCTCAATCGAGCTACTTTACTAATATGTCGGGCGTACCTCAAGGCAGCAACTTGGGACCACTGCTGTTCTCCATTTTCATCAACGAGGTTGGACTGCTACTTCCACCTAACTGCAGGTCGTTCTATGCAGACGATGTGAAAATTTATGTGGTTGTGCGATGCTTCGCTGATTGTTTACGACTACAGCACTTGATCAGCAGCTTTGAAGAGTGGTGCTCCAGGAATTTCCACACTCTGAGTATTAGTAAATGCTTTATTATCACTTTCCATCGAAAATTGCACCCAATTGCGTTTGATTACATGATAAACAATCAACCTCTGCAGAAAGTTGATACTGTTCGTGACCTTGGAGTCACGCTTGACTCCGGTTTGACATTTAGACAACACTACACGGATATGATTACCAAAGCAAACAGACAGCTCGGTTTCATGTTTAAGATCTCCGACGAGTTTCGTGATCCCACCTGTCTGAAAGCATTGTACTGCTCTCTCGTGCGTTCTATTCTGGAATTTGGAGCCTTGGTGTGGTGCCCGTACCAAAGAATCTGGATTGCGAGGATTGAAGCAGTCCAAAGAAAATTTGTTCGTTATGCACTCCGTCACCTGCCGTGGAATGATCCTGTCAACCTTCCAGCGTACCAGGATCGTTGCTTACTCTTGGGTATTGAAACATTGGAGCATAGGCGTACAGTCATGCAAGCAGTTTTCACAGCAAAAGTGCTACTAGGTGAAACCGACTCTCCAGGAATTCTGGCCGAATTGTTCATCTACGCTCCTGAACGAGTTCTGCGAACAAGAAATTTTCTACAGCTCGGAACTCGTGCAGCAAACTACGGCCAACACGATCCAATTCGATTCATTTCATCGCGCTTCAATGAACTCTACGCTCTGTTTGATTTCAACTGTTCCGCTGAGACCTTCCGTAACCGGATTCATCGTAGTTGGATGACGAGGCGCTAGTTCGGAAATTGTGGCATTAATGGCGAAGACACTAGACGACTGATTCCATCACGACAGATTATTTTAAGTTTACTGACAAGTTTTGTGTGTATTAGAATTAATTTAGTTTTGCTTGCTTTGCTCTCCTTCTATTCATGTTGATTTATGTAGTGTACGATTTAGTTATAGGGGGTTTTTACGCCACATGGCTTTTCCCCATTCCAATAAGATGTTAAGTCAGTTGGAATTATATCAATAAATAAATAAATAAATAAACTGCATACGAACTTTACTCTTGGGCTGTTTCTAAAGTAGATTCCAAAATAAATTACTTGTTTTTCTCGGAAAAAGATTACAATGAATTGGAAAGAACCAGTGTGTGAAAAAATTGACTGCCCGAAATGAGTGCGAAAAACAACAGCATTCAATTCTTTGGTCTTTGCTGAACACACGAATTACTTATAAAGAGAAAAAGCAATGAACGAACGAACACAAGCATTCGGTCCCCTCCAAAAAGGTGACCCGCACCGAATGTCTTCATTCACACAGGATGCTACCGACACATTTTTCTATACAGATCTCCGGTTCAATCAGTCAAAACAAAAAGAGGAGAGCATCACAAAACACAATAATCGCAAACATTCTGACTGAATGTGTTCTTGCTATCACCGAATTTTGGCTCTTCTGAAATTCAGTTTTGCACCGAATCGGTGAATGACGAGATGGATGTTGGATAAATTCACGGGATTCTGCTTATTGAATTTGAATTTTTCGCACCCTGGAAAGAACATAAAGAACCGTTATACTCGTGTAAAACAAATCTCTGGGACACAATTACTTTAAGCCACAAAATGAAAATTACATTATCGTGAAACGGTTTTCGTTTTCAGATGAAGAAAAGTGCGTTAAATTGTAAGAATTTTGCTACGTAAAGGGTGTCCACGATGAAATTGCCACACTATGAAATTGCTCTAACTTTTTAACTGTTGGGTAGAATTTAATGAAAATTTTGGTGGATTTAGTTCATAGTGCATTATTTACATCCTGCAAGTTTTAAAGTCCTGTGATCAAAAATCGGAAATGGAGTCGAAAGAACAGCTCGTGCGTGATAAAATCTTGCGCATTCATCACGAGAACAAGGATCTCTCGCATCGTTCCATCGCTAAAACGTTGGGAATCGCGAATTCCACGGTGTCGCGAGTGATTTAGCGGTTCGAGGAACGGTTGACCACCGATCGGAAGCCCAGAAGTGAAGGAAAAAGTATTCCGTACAACACAAAAAATCACAACCGCGTAGTTGGGGCCTTCAACCGAAATCCGAACGCCTCCGTTCGGGATGTGGCTAAGAAGCTGCACCTAAGCCGAAGTTTTGTCCAGAAGGCCAAAACTAAGGCTGGGCTTCGAACGTTCAAGTTACAAAAGGCCCCTAATCGCGACGAGAAGCAGAACAAGTCCGCCAAAACCCGTGCCAGGAAGTTGTACCTCAACATGCTGACGAAAGTTGAATGCTGCATCATGGACGACGAAACATATGTGAAGGCCGACTTCAAACAGATCCCCGGCAACCTGTTTTTCACGGCCAAGGATAAGTTCAGCGTTCCGGAGCATGTCCGCACTCAGAAGATGTCCAAATTTGCGAGGAAATTCCTGGTTTGGCAAGCCATCTGCACGTGCGGGAAGCGGAGTGCACCTTTCGTGACCCAGGACACGATGAACGGACAGGTGTACATAAAAGAGTGCCTCCAGAAGTGGCTGCTTCCTCTCCTGAAGGCCAACGGACAACGTCCCAACAATCTTCTGGCCGGATTTGGCCTCATGCCACTACTCCAAGGACGTGCTGAAGTGGTATGCGGACAATAAGGTCAATTTCGTGCCGAAAATGTTCCACACTCCCAACACTCCGGAGCTCCGCCCAATCGAGAAGTACTGGGCGATTATGAAGCAGCACCTTCTTAAACGACCTAAGGTAGTGAAGACAGTCCAGGAACTGAAGAAAGTATGGGTTTACATGCAAAAAACGGTTGATTCACAGGTTGTGCAGAATCTTATGGCCTTATCTTATGGCAGAATCTTATGACAGCGCTGGTTGCCAGATTTTTAATAATACCAATGGAAAGCTTTCATTACACAAAGAATTTCAACGTAGATTGCATTGCTCAGAGAAATTGTGTTTTTTGGACTTCAAAATTGACAAAATTTGAGGAAAAATGTTCTACACGCTAAAAAAAAATTGTATTCTAGTTTCGGTTCGGTTCACTCAAAATGACCCTAATGTGGAATAATTCAAAATATGAGTTAAGTTTACTCAGTCATGGTTTATTCTACACTCTACATTCGGCATGAGGGCCTCTGCCATCCTTATGAGCACTCATGCTGAATTTGGGCGCTAACGGACCATTGTGGCTCCAGTTATAGCGTAAACCATGGCTGAGTAAACCCTAGCAATGTTGGTCTCTGCTTTTAAACAATTTGAGGCTGATTTATAGTTCTTACATGTAATGGGGTCAGAATTGGACCAGCCTCTTCTACTTCTGATGGGTACATTACTTCACAAATGAAACTAGATTTGTAAACATGGTTATCATGAATTTATAAGGAATAAGTTTGATAACTTTAATGAAATGATTTCCGCAGTTATTTTGAAGTGATGGGAAATGATGCTCATTCCATGTGTGTACGGGCAAAAAACTTGAAATTTAAAAAAAAATGTATCTCAAAAACCGCTCGATGAACATTTCTAATATTTTGACATGTTATGTAAAATTGTTTGAATTTTTATAAAAAAATATAAAAATAAATAGTCGTTGTGGTCCAACATTTCGAAAATCCTTAAAAACGAATATATTGACCATTTTAGCAAATTTGAGGTCATTAATTATTTTAACCAATATTTTTAATGAAAATAAAAAGTACTAATCTTTCTATAAATAAACAAAAACTTTGAAAATCGATTCAGTGGTTCAGAAATTATGATTTTTTTAAATTAAAATATTTCGAAAAATTTCGATTTTTCTGGTAACCCTATATCGAACATGGTCACCCTAATAAAAAAATAAAAAATACGGGTCTTATTATTTTAGATGAAGAACATACCAAGCGATTTTGAGCAAAATCGGACACCTTTTTTTCAATTGTTTTCCCGTTGAATCGCTGTATATATGTACGTATATATATATATATATATATATATATATATATATATATATATATATATATATATATATATATATATATATATATATATATATATATAGACATATAAATAGATATATATATATATATATATATATATATATATATATATATATATATATATATATATATATATATATATATATATATATATATATATATATATATATATATATATATATATATATATATATATATATATATATATATATATATATATATATATATATATATATATATATATATATATATATATATATATTTATATATATATATAAATATATATATATATATATATATTATAATATAAATATATTTATATATATATATATATATATACATATATATATATATATATATATATATATATATATATATATATATATATATATATATATATATATATATATATATATATATATATATATATATATATATATATATATATATATTTATATATTTATATATATCTATCTATCTATCTTTCTATATATAAAAATGAAATGCTGTCCGTTCGATTTTTTTTGGAGATTTGTCAAAAAATTGTGTTAAACAAATGAATAATACCCAAATAACTTTAACAAAAACATATATTTCATATGTAGCTTAAGCACAAAAAGTTATGCTGGATTTTGGAAAAAGTGTAGAAATGCGGGAAAAACAGAAATTCGAAAGAAAAACGTCCATCTCTCTCTATCTCTCTCTCTCTCTCTCTCACACACCACAGACAGAGAGAGAGAGAGAGATTTTGTTTACCTACTGTTCTATTGTTTGGTAAGATATTCTGGCACATAATTTTAATAGCTATTGGTAACCCTTCAAAACAAAACAAATTGTGACAGTTCGTGTTCTGTTATCGGATTGAGAAAAAAAATGTGCTCTGCGAAACGGGAATTCAAATGCAAAAATGATCCACAAAAGTTTCGTTATGCCTGTGGCGTCTACATTTTTACGACACCGGTTAAATCCACTGCTTCTCTTCAACCTGCGTTCCGTTTTTATTTTGAAATTTGTCCGGAGAATTAAAAAAAAACACGTTCTGTGTGGAACATGAGCGTCTTTCCATAGGTCAATTTTTGCCTGTTGAAGTGGCGGACTTGTTCCGTTGCTACAACCTACCCCGCAGTGGGATGTTAGGCAAAAATTGACGTCCATGGTTCGAGTACCACTGGATGCCCTTTCGCTCAATTTCCTAAATAAAAATCATCTGTTCTATTTCCAACCTGCCGCACACTGAAACTTTCAACACTTTCTCTTCATATCTTTCGTTCTGTGTAAACATGCCTGGCTAGGTGGATAGCAGGTAAGAGGTACGTATGGCTTACCACAGGTTCCATTCAAATTTGTTCTATACTCTTATTTCTGTCACTGTAAAGCCGCTATTTGTCCTTTGATTAGCCAGTTATTTGGAATGAACCTTTCTGCCATGCTGCGGATTGTTATTTCTGCCTCACCGAAGCTCAACAACATGGCCGTCATAAGTCGGTGCGGTATGCTGATGTCAATCCGTAAAAAAACCAACTCCACATTCGAATTCAAACCGGTACCCTATTTGACCAAAAACGAAACAGGAAGTCTTCATTTGAAGATACTGCCCAACTGGTTACGAGGACGCAGATCAAAGCGACACAGAATTTGAAACAAAACCATCATTATTTCCCCTAACAGAACTCAGTGATTTGGTATGCTGATTTGGAATTGCTCGAACCAAAAGAAAGAAATTTATTCGAGCATGGTGCGACAATTTCGTACTACAGAAATCGCGATGAACAATTCGCTAAATACTTCTCCAAACAAAATAACGCTAGTTTTTTGCCGAATGTAAACAGTTTGATCAAAGAGTTTGGGGATCATCACAATCCAAGTAAATGGCGTTTGTTTATCGACAGCAGTAAACTGAGTTTTGTTTACTGCATCAAGGAACATGAAAACCTCGAATACCACTGGCTCATGCTGTTAACACGAAGAGAATCGTCTGAATCAATGGCGCTGCTGCTGAATTTGATAAATTATAAGCAACACTCTTGGATGATTTGTCGATCTTAAGGTTGTTGCTCATGTTGACTGGGTTACAACAGGGGTACACAAAATACATGTGCTTTCTCTGTGAATGGGACAGCCGAGCACGTAAGAGCAATACGTTCAAAGACGTCGGCCAAAGAAGACAAGTTTGAGTCTTGGGAAGAAAACGTGATATGTTTCTCTCTCGCGGATGAAGATCAAATTATTCTCCCACCGTTACATATAAAACTTGGACTCTTCAAATTTTGTAAAAGCATTGGAAAGGAATGAACCTGCATTTGAATATCTGAAATCAGTATTCCCAAACATATCGAATGCAAAGATTACGGAAGGTGTTTTCGTTGGTCATCAAATAAAGAACATTGTTTGGCTCCTGATGAGCAAGAAGCGTGGAAATCATTTCGACTGGTTGCTACGATTTTTCTAGGAAACACTAAGGGTGCGGATTTATGTTGAAGTTATTGAGAATTTAAGCTAAGCTTAGCTAGCTTAGCTTGACTGACTGCACGTATCAATAGTTGCTACATCGTGATTTATCAGAATCAGTGAAATCGCCCAATGATTCAACTGAATGGGGCTGCAGGGTAACTGACCAGTCTCACTGTACACGTTCCAGTGACTCAGATCGCTTTAATAATCAATAACGGCGCCGGCCACGTCGCTTGCAATCAGTTAATTATAAGGTTGAAAAAAGCTTCAAAAAGCCTTACCTGTAATGCCATTGGCTACTCGTCTGGGACTCACTCCAGCGGTAATGGATACACTTCCGTGACTAACCACTAAAAAACATTCCTTATTTCTCTTTGCCGTCTCCCTCGGGACCAGGATGAAGCGGCTACTTCAGGGGGGCAGCTATGCTCATGCACCTCTTTGTTGTCTTGGCTCTTGCGACTCACGCCGATTATTTTGTGCTGCTTTATGTACCCATCGAGACGTGTACTGATATGGAGTAGCCTGCCGTCATAACGTGCCCTTCTTCACAACAACTCAGTCATAATTTGCGTCACCACGCGTGTAATGGCATTCAGGTGCTCTCCACATTTCCTCGATGATGTTCTCCGTAGTAAGCAATGACGTCTCCATCCGAACTTCCTCAAACCTTGGGCCATCGAGAGATCCACGTACTCCGGTGTTTCTTCTACGTGTCCACACACTGGACAGACGGGTGACGTTGCGTATCCAAACCGATGCAGATACTTCCACCAGCAGCATCCATTACCAGACAGGAGCTGTGTCAAGTGAAAGTTAATTTCGCCATGTTTCCTGTTTGTCCAAGACTGACAGAACCGGTATAAGCCGGTGTGTCCACCCTACCGTTTCTCGCCGTGTTCCACTTTTTGCTGCCATTCTGCTATCGATGCCGCTCGCACGATCTTCCGAACACCTTCGGTTTCCTTCCCCTCGTGTAGCACTCGCTGTTCTCGACCAGGATAATGTCGATAGCTTAATCATTCAGGCGATAACACATACTGCTTCGAGGGATGGTCCTGTAAGCGCTCGTAACTCGCATGGCCATGAAACGATGCTTTGCAATTGTTGACCACTAGCAGATCCGTTTTGTGGTGTGCTATCGGCAGTTTAGTTTTACGCATCCCGTTCTCAACCGTGTTAATCGCTTCAGTCGCCAACATCTCCACTTCCTCTAGCGTCTCGCCTGAAACTGTCAGGACAATATCGTCTGCTAAACCAACGATGTTGACTCAAGTTGGCAATTCCAGTGTTAACACACCATTATACATTGCGTTCCAAAGCGTCGGACCAAGGAGGGCATCTTGTGGCAATCCGCCTCAGCAGTCTTTATCGACTTCTGGCCCATTTCTGTATCGTACAGCAAAACCCGATTCTGGAAGTAGCTACTCAAAAAATCTTGCACAGATAGTCAGGAACCCTGATTCTGTGTAGCGCTCAGCGATGGCTTCCCAGCAGACGCTATTAAAAAGGTATTCTTGACGTCTATCGTTTATCACCGCACAATATCTATAACGTCTCCAATGCTGCTTGGGTGCCTTATACGCACTGTTGACGACAATCCGAATTGCATCCACCGTTGACCTTTCTTTCCGGAACTCG
>JASCZW010011157.1:0-33151 GCA_034211315.2 Aedes japonicus | reverse complement strand
GACCATATGCCGAATGAGCACTCCCCAGCGAACGGGCTGACAGACAGGGATGCCAGATATTTTTTTCAAATATCTGTGATCAAAATTTGAAATGTCTGGGAATGTCTATAAAAGTCTGTATTTTTTTTAGAAAATTAGACTTCTTTCAACGAAAAGACGTAATAAGACAATAAGAGCGCGAGTTATGTCATTATCACTATTTGTGTGATTATGTTAACATGTCTGCATCTATTTCTTGGATTTTATGCAACCTTACACTATTGTTTAATATTTTTAAAGTGACACTTAAGCTTGAAGCATTCGCATAGATGACACAATTTTCTTTAGTTTTTTTTCCTCTTGCTAGTATTTGTATTTTAAATTCAAAATTTAGCTTTCATTTGATAAAACAGACTTTTCTTGATTCAACAATAACCATTGATAGTGTGTACTATATTTTAATAGGTGACATCATCGCTCATGATCATCAATATCATTATGGTCATATGAATGATTTTTGTATAGACTACTTACTCGGTTAGTCAGTGATTATCTCTTAAATTTCAGGGAAACTGTCTCCTGATCTTCTGTAAGGCTCTTTGCTTTATTCTGGGAAGTTTCCTCCTGAACTTCAGGCAAAATTCCTCATGAACTTCTAGGCAGCTACTCCTCATTTTCTTCGAAATTAACATTTAAGAACCCAACTATACCTTCCAAAAACATTTGGTAATCTTTTTCCGAGGAAAGTTTCTGCAAAACTTTGTGAAAGTGCTCTCCAAAATTTCTTGAAAAATCTTCTTAATTTGTTAGAAGTTTCTTCCTGAACTTCTGAGAAGTTCTTTTCTGAACTGCCGAAATAATCTCTTCTGAACTTCAGGGAGTATTCTCCTATACTTCTGAAAAGGTTCTTTCTAGAGTTTATCAAAGAATTTACCATAACTTCTAGGGTTCGGTGAACTTCAGAAGTTCTCATTCTGAAATGCTGGAATGATCGATTCGGAACTTTGGGAAGCTCTCTAGCACTTCTGGTTAGTTCCAACTAAACTTTTGGCCTCTTTGCAACTTCTGAGAAGTCCTCTTATGAACTTCTGAGGCGTTCTTAACTGATTTTTTTGAAAAAATTCTTCTTGACCCTACAGGTAGTGCAGTCTCTGGTAGGTTTCTTCCTGAAATTTGGGGAAGTTTTTTCCTGAGCTTATTCTTTCCAAACTTCTGGTTGGTCCCATACGGAACTGCAAGGAAAATTTTATTCCAAAATTTTTGGAAAATTTCCTAAAATTTGTTCTTGAAGTTTCTTCCTGACTTCTGAAAAGCCTTCTTCTGAACTTTTGGCAAGTTTTCTCCAGAGCTTTGAGGAAGTTTGTTCCGGAACTATTAGGAAATTCATGCTCAAATTAGAAGAAAGCCCAATGCTCCTGGATATTTTCATTCTTTTCTCTCTAAAGAATTTTGAGAAATCATTATTCTGAAATGCAGAATGTTCACCTGTTGGAAAAGCTGCCATCACTTCTAGGAAGTTCCTACTCACTTTTCGAGAAGTTTCTTCTAGAACTTCTGGGAAGTTATTTCCTGAACTTGAGAAAAGTTCCTTCCTCAACTTCTATGACGCATCGTCCTGAGGATTTTTTTCCTGATTTTTTGAGAAATTATAGGTAGTGCCCTTCCTGGTTAGCTATCGTCTGAAATATGGGGAAGTTTTTTTTCTGAACTTCTGGGAAGAACTCCAAAACCTCTGAAAAATTCCAAACTTCAGAGAAGTCCTACTTCTTCCTGAAGCTCTGATAAGTCTTCTCCTGATTCTTGGGGAAGTTCTGTCTTGAAATTCTGGTAAATATGATCTTGAACATCGGTAATTAATTTTTAAAGGTTCTTCTTGCATGAACTGCTTGCTCCCAATACTTCTGAGAAGTTTCTACTTGACCATAGGAGAAGGTTTTTTTTTCGAGGAAGTCTCTAAGTTTCTCAAATATGATTGGTATAGTTGTGAACCTTGATTTTCGTTGTGACTTAATAGCAAAGGACAAATATTACCAACGATTTGACAGTTGTTTTTCGCATGGGTTTGAACACGCTTGGGATTGAATACTTCCATAAGTAGGAACTCCATGTTACCCTCGGAAAGGGCCTATACGATACTTATCTCCGGGCCCATTGTGTCTCCAAGTGGTCCATCACTTTCGTTTGGTCCACTCAATTTACTTCGGCAAAATGCCCAACAGCCGAATAACTCGGCAGTTACTTTTGATGATATCCCTGTTTAATGTTTGTTTGTTACCTGAGTATCGGTAAAATTTTAATTTGTTAGCCGAATCTCGGTAATTTTATCGCTGATTCTCAGTAAATTAAAATGCCGAAATGAACGGCTGTTGGATTCTCGGCGAACAAAACTAAGTGTGTACAATATTTTAACATAGTTCAACAAAGCTTCTTACCGTATCTGCTATACTGCTCGGATCCTCGTACGTTTTAAATCTGAATACCAGCGAATACCTTTATTTGAAATTTAAAAAAGTATTTCAAATGTCTGTGAAAGTCTGCAACATAAATAAAATGTCTGTTAAATGTCTGCATCGGTAAAAAAGTCTGCAATAAAAATTAAAAGTCTGCAAATTTTCAGATATGTCTGTGAATATGGCATCCCTGCTGACAGATCTTGTTATGCTCATGCCGCTCCCTCGTTGTGAAAACAAAGACCAAAGTGTTTTGAAAACAAGGTACACGGTTGTACGCGAAAACCCATTAATGGGTAAAAAATCACCCATTTTAATATAGCTCTCCTATCTGTCACAAAATGGGGGAATTTCTCAATCACACAATGGGTAAAAAAATACCCATTAGAGGAAACCTCATACAATTAAAAAATGGGTGAAAAAAAGTTCAAAGTTGGTGGAAACATGAACATGGAGGAATTAAAAACGAGCTTAGAAAGAAGTTGATCGCAGATTCATACAGAAAGCTGGAGGGTAAGAATTTTTATTATTTGAATCCCTGATCTATTTTAAATATTATCTCTGCCCTGGTTTTCAGCACATCAAATTTGGGCATAACCTCAGTACAAGCCCGAAGAATGCTGTTCCGGAAAGAAAGCTGGCACATTTTTTCATGTAAACAGCCAAATAACGTGGATCTGAAAGCTCGATTGGAGGATTTATTGATGGATGATTCCATAAGTTAACCAAAAAAGGCATGAATAAAACAAATACAAGTACTATTTTGTGTTTTCTATTGCATTTATTGATTAAGTACCATGAAAACCATGAATTTATAATCTCGTTTATAATGTACCAAACTGCTGCATAATCTGCATGCAAAAATGAGTAATTTTTACCCATTATGGGAAAACCTGGCTTCTTTGCAATGGGTGAATAAATACCCATTTTGTGACATACACTACTTTTACCCATTAATGGGTAAATCGAGTTTACCCATTAAATGGGGAGAGACACTTCTAGCGAAAATGGGTGTTTTTTCACCCATTAATGGGTTTTTGCAAACGACCGTGTAAAGTATATTACCAGCTGTATTAGTATTCTCACATACACGCTCAGTCGAGCTTACTCAATGTTGCGGAGCTTTTACTCAAGTTTATAAATCTATATAATAAAAATGAGTTGGGGTTTCCTTTGTCACGATTTAACTCGCGAGCGGAAGGACCGATCGGCGTGAAATTTTGTATGCAGAGATTTTTGGGGCCGGAGAATAATCTTATGATGGTTTGACACCCCTCCCTTCACTGGAAAGGGGGGCTCCCATACAAATGAAGCACAAATTTCTACACAACTCGAGAACTAATCAAGTAAAAGAAACCAAATTTAGGATGTGTGAGTTTTTGAAGGCAAAAAAGGTTTTTATGGTAGCTTGAGAACCCTCCCCGTCATAAAAGGGGGGGCTCCCATACAAAGAAAACACAATATTCTGCATAACTAGGGAACTAATCAAGCAAACGGAACGAAATTTAACATGTGGTGGTTTTTTAAAAATGTTTCTATGTTGGTTTGAGACCCCTTCCCATCCTAAAGGGGGGGGGGGGGGGAGGTCTCCGATACAAATGAAATACACTATTCTGCATGACTCGAGAACTAATCAAGCAAATGGAACTAAATTTAGTATGTGGTGGTTTTTGAAGACAAAAAATTGTTCTATGTTGATTTGAGACCCCTCCCCTTTCTGAAAGGGGGGGAACCTATTCAAATGAAACGCAAATCCTTGCATAACTCGAGAACTAATAAGAGAAATGGAACCAAATTTCGCATGTGGAAGTTTTTGAAGGAGGGAAATGTTTCTATGGTGATTTGAGACTCTTCCGTCATATGAGGAGGAAGGGGGGAGGGGGTGCTCTCAAACAAATGTAACACACATTTCTGCATAACACGAGAAATAATCAAGCAAAGGGAATCAAATTTGGAATGGACGAGCTTTTTAGGGCACGAAATGTTTTTATGGTGGTTCAAAGCCCCTCCTCCCTCTTAAAAGGGGGGCTCTCATACAAATGAAAAAAACAAATTTCAAATAAACATGAGAACTATACCTACTGATTTGCAAATTTGTATTCAGTGGTTTTTGGGTCCAGGAAAGGATCTTATTATAGTTCGACACCCCTCCCGCCTTTAGAAAGGGGGGCTCCCATGCAAATGAAAAACTATTTTCTGCATAACTCAAGAACTAATCAAACAAATGGAACCAAATATGGCATGTGGAGGTTTTGTAGGCAAGAAATATTTTTACGGTGGTTTGAGACCCCAAGCAAAAGAAACCAAATTTAGCATGTGTGAGGTTTTAAAGGCAAGAAAGGTTTCTATGATGGTTTCAGATTCCTCTTCGCCCTGAAAGGGGGGGCTCCTATACAAATGAAATACAATATTCTGTATAACTCGAGAACTAATCAAGCAAATTGAACCAAATCTGGCTTGTGAAGGTTTTTGTAGATGAATACTGTTTCAATGCTAATTTGAGACACCTCCCTTTTCTGAAGGAGGGGGGGGGCTCCCATACAAATGAAACACAAATTTATGCATAACTCGAGAACTAACCAAGAAAATGTAACCAAATTTGGCATATGGACGTTTTTGAAGGAGAGAAATGTTTTTATGGTCATTGACACTCTTCCGCCTTCTGAAGGAGGGGGGGGGGGGGTTGTTCTCAAACAAATGAAACACAAATTTCTGCATAACTCGAGAACTAATAATGCAAATGGAATCAAATTTGGCATGTGGAATTTTTTGAAAATCAGACATATTTCTATGGTGGGTTGAGAGACCCCTTTGCCCTCTGAAAGGGAGGGGGCTCTCATACAAATGAAACGCAATTTTCTGAATATTTCAAGAACTATTCAAGTAAATGAAACCACATTTGGCAGGTGGGGGTTATTGGAAACAGGATTTTTATTTATATTAAAATGGATTTCTGTCTGACTGTCTGCCTGACCGATTGGAGTGAATATATGTATGCAGGTATTTTTGGGGCTGGGGAATGTTCTTATGATTGTTTGAGACCGCCTCCCCCTTCCGGCTCGCATACAAATGAAACACATATTTCTGCATAGCTTGAGAGCTAATCAAGCAAATGGAATCAAAAATGGTATGCGGGGTTTTTTGAATGCAAGAGATGTAACTTTGTATGGTGTATGGTGAATTCAAACACAAATTTCAACCAATCATGAGAATTATCCAGGTAACTAAGCCACAAACTGTGTATTTTCTGGGTAAGAAGAATGTTCTGATAGAAGTTTGAACTCATTATTACTCAAAAAAAAAAACTCATTAAAAAAAAGCGTCAGTTCTATGTAATGTTCATTCATTTAGTTGCAGGCGTAGCAACGCTCGCACCGGGATTAGCTAGTATATCATAAACGTCAAACGCTTGGTAATCGTATTTCATGAATTTGATTTATTGTTTTTCAAAACTTTAAGGGAATTTTCTCAAGTATTCGTATTAATAAATAATCTTGAAAAAAATCCTGCAAAATTTTCCACAGTGGAGGAAAATTTCTTGGATAAGGCCAGTATGCAGCTCAAAAGTAGTGTGCATTAGCATACACTCAGCGCAATAAACTTTCGATATTCATAAGATTGCATTATGATTATTTGCTATAAGAATTCAGTATGAATTTCATAAATTTATCTTATGAAATATAATGAGGTTGAAAAAATAAAAATATGGAGCATCCTAGATTCGAACCTTGGACGTTCAGGTAACTTGCCCACTAGTATTTATCAACACTTGTAATCAGGAAAGCTTAAATGTGTATAAGAACAACGTCGTGTGAAACAAATTTGATTCATAAGTTAGCCTTATGAAACTCCAAAGCATCGTTCATAAGTTGAACCTTATGAAATTCTTAATATTATTTGGCTGAGTGTATGATAAGTATTGGTCAAGAAATGGTTTTACTGTCGGAACTATTTATCTTGTATGCAATAGAAAAGTAGGGAAACATTGGGTGGGGGGGGGGGGGGGGGGGTGAGATTGGAAAGATTGACATTTCATCCATACTGGAGCAGTTGTCAAAGTTACTTTCGGTCAAAATGGCAAAAATTACTTCTGGTTTTTCTTGCCAGCTGTATACAGCTTAAATTTCATGCATTTCTAATGACATTTTTATGACTATTTTTTTGCTTTTGCTTTTTCGTAAAACTACATAAACATTGCAGCGAATATAATACCTTGTACTTTATACACGTTGGAAACAGGCATCACACTGACGTTTCTCATTGTCAATCTTAAAAATTCAAGATGTATTCAAAAATTACGATACATGAAATGAAAGGGGCCAAGGGTCGCTCACAAATTACGTTTGTGATTTCTGAAAAGCACACGAGTATGTAAACGTTTATAGTTGCTTTAGATTTACTCTGATTTCTCAATAGCAAGCCGATCAAAACCTTATAAAACATGTATTTCTGTGTAGGCTGTTATGGATAGCGCCAATCATTAAGGATTTCGCTGTAGCTCACATGGATTTTAGTCGATGGGACCACACACGTCCAAGTGGATCCTTTCCAGGGGTCTGGTCGCGGGATCACGAGATCCGCTGAAAGGGTCGCGGCATTGCTTCCCTTGCACACAAGCGTCGCAGAAACTCAGCTTGCCTCCACGAAATTCAGCACCAGTCACCAGGTTATTCGATGCCATCGCTTTCATTACTTGCTCACTTAAATGTCCAGATGTGCCAGATCTCATCTGTCTCCGACATGGACAAGCTCACGGTTGGGCTTTCCAGGTCAATCTCCAGCTCGTACATTCCGCCCCTCAGTTGAGCGGTTGCTATAACTTCCCCGTCCTTCTTCAATATTGCGACCTTGTCGACGAAGCTTACCTGCTCGCCAGCCGTGACGAGCTTCTTCACGGACATCAAATTGTCGCGCAACTCCGGGATGTACAGTACTTCCTTCATGAGCAACGCGAATTGTTTGTTGCTGATGCCGTGGAGCTCACCCACCGTTTTCGCAAGAAGAGATTGGCCTTCATTGGCCACGTTAATAACAATCGGCTGCTTCAGCTTCCGGAGCACCGAAAACGCTTCGTTGTCGTTGGTGAGGTGGTCACTGGATCCCGCATCGAGCTTGAAGACGATCTTGCCACTCTTCGACTTGATGTTGCCCCAGCTTGCCACAAAACTTACAGCTTTCCGCTGATTGGGCGCCGCGTTAGCTTCCCCACCGGCCTTCTGCTGACAGTCCTTCTTGAGGTGGTCACGCTTGCCACAGTTATGGCACTTACCCAAGAATTTGAAGGGTTTCTTCGTTTTGTCGCCGGAGAACGCAGTCCCTTTGGCCTTGCCAACTCCTCCATTTCGCTCTTGACGTTTCAAATCTTCAGCCAATAGCCGCTGCTTCACGACTTCTACCTTCAGGTCTTGCTCCGGAATGTTCTCCAGGGCCGTTACCAGAGGCTCATCAAATCTGGCAGCGTATGGAACAGCAATACCACCAGGTCAGCATCGTCAACCTTTTCACCAGCCGTCTTCATCTGCCGGACCAAATCGTCGAACGCCAGTAGATGAGGTCTCATCGGATCACCTTCGTTCAGCTTCAGTCGGTTGAGCTGCTTCCGGACCAGGTGTTGCAATCCGATCGACTTGGTTGCGAACGTTGCTTTGAGGGCTGCCCACATTTCCTTGGCTGTTGACTTCTCCCGGATGACCTCCAAACATTCTTTGGCCAGGAAACTTACTATTAACTCCTTCGCCTTCCGGTCCGCTTCTCCGAACTTGACCTTCTCCGCCGCGACTTCTGGAGCATTCTCCGTCAGATTCTTCAAAACGCCGACCAAATCCAGGTGGATCTTCACCCCGAAGCTCCAATGTTGGAAATCCGGTCCGCCCTTCAACTGCGGAATTCCGCCTGCAGTGTTCGCCGTGGTGCCCATAACCTTGAAGTGAAGGTAGGCAGAGCTTGAAATAATAGCTCTTGTTTATTTGAGGAACAGTTTGAGACTGATTGTTTCGAAAAATAACAATCTTAGTAACTAAGGCCGATGACATACTCATGGCGTAGGGAAGCGTTGGCAAGAGAGGTGGCGTCAGCGTCAAACCTATCTTGATTGGCGTTCTATGAAAATCGCCCTAACCTGTCATAGTGAAAGAGGTGCAAAGCGTTTTTCGATGCGGCGAAGCAGTTCACATAGTGCTTTGACGCTTGTGAACGCCAGTAGTGGTTGTTAAAAAAATGGAGATTGACTCTGAAAATTTAATTTCACTCGTTTTTGCAAGGAGTGCACTGTGGGATAAAACCTTAAAGCAATGCCGGAACAGGAATATTGTGGATAAATTTTGGCGACAAGTTTCGACTGAGTTGGGAGCAGTTGAGTTGGGAAAATTCCATTTGGCCAATATTCGTTCGCAACCGATCTTGACATTTATTCATTTGGCGCTGGCATATAAATAGGCTGAAGAACATCCCATAGTGCTTGGCACGATTTGCGAACTATGGCTTCAACTGTAGAACAACCCACGCGGAAGGAAAATCCGAGGGTAGTGATCCGGTTGCTAAGAATCTGAAGAAGAATCCGTAAGTTGAATGAAAATGCTCGGTGGGTTATATAAATCAGAGTATTTGAATTCTGCCATACCTGATAGTAATAATTAGACGTTCACATAGTAGAATCGGCTCTTTATTACAGTTCGTCCAATTTTTCAATAATTTGTGTTTCAACATGTTTAGAATCAAATCAAATGTATCCATATATATCCTAGTATAAGAATGAAACTTATCAGGATATTTACGAAGGTCGTCGTACAATCTACAGAACTCCCCATCACGTTTTCTGTTTCGGTTTATAGGATGCACTGCGAACTCTCTTTCCTTGTTCATGATAAAGTAAAGCGTGCTTAAGGACGCGAAAAATTCTTCATCAGATGAATTCATGCTTGAATCACTTGAAAAACTCAAATTATCTCGAAGACTTTTTACACTTGCGCGTGCGGCATCGCTCTTAATCTCGCTTTCAGTATGCCATAAAACGCTTTGCTCGCCTCATCCCTTCGCTTTGATTAACGCCAACGCATCGCAACGCGTCCCTACGCCATGAGTATGTCATCGGCCTAAGGGGTAGCTAGGGAAGCCTACGGCGATTGCCTACTGTTGACACAAACGGTTGCGCCGGGTTGCTTCGTCTTCATACAGATATTCCACCAAACAGCTCACACTTTCTAGGAATCACCCAGATATATTTTGGAAACCACTGAGGTTCATTTGACTCAACTAAGTAACCAATTCGTTTTCCCAAACAGTCATCTATTCTGCTTACTGCACTGGAAAATTCTACAGATGTCCATTGAGCTTTTCCAGAAATTTGATTTCTTAGAAGTTCATTATTCCTTCACAGGAGGTCATAGGATTATTCTAAAAATCTATTGGACTGCTTCTAAAGCAGTCTATTTATACCTTTCGTGAATTTCTCTGGCTTTACAGTAGTCCGTTGTTTTAGAAAAGAAGAAGCATCTCGGGGTTTGATTGGATTAAATAAAAACCCACATTTTTCCATAACAAGAGATTCTTGGACATGTATTTAACTCGTGCCTATATCCATAGGAAATCCTGAAGATGTCGATTGGAATTTACATAAAATCGAAGCTTGTTTCCCAGATTTTCATAGAACTTAGAGGTTCATTGTACTTTATCAACAAACCATTGAACTTTCCCAGGAGTCCAGTGTGTTATCCTAAGAAGCTCATATGATTTTCAAAAGTCCATTTGTCTTTACCAAGAAAAAAACATAAAACTTCCTTGAAATCCAAGGCTAATGGAATGGAACATATCATTGCTTCTTTAGTTTGTGGTATTACATAAACAGTTAGCTTCGTTGCAGAAACCAACGAATACATTGGTGAGTTAAACGAACGAGTTATACTATAAACTAAATTTTATTTTCAGTGATGTCATTCAGAACATTTTTGGGCTTTCTCCAGACGTTCATTTAATTCCTCCCAGAAGTTTCAGAATTCGATAGAAGAATCTCCCGAAAAACCTGCAACCTTATGAAATATTTTATCAGTCAAACTAAAGCATGTTTCAAAAAGTACACCTGTTTTTCAGGACAATGTAGCGGAAAATAGGTCAACAGATCCTAAACCTGCGCTGTTTTCCACCCATGCCGCTCCGTTTATTGTCATCGCAGTCGGTGGTGGTGAGTATCATGTCTAGTCCATTAGACGATCTGATTTCCCGCCCCCCAGGAAACGGAGAGCTTTGGCAATGTTCTTGTACGAACACTCTTGTTCTCTTGTAGCCACCCACAATCAAAAGCAGCAAAAGAAGCGAAATGATGACTGTGTCGGCGGACGGGGCGAGTTGGACCTGACCATATAGCAACTGCCGGTATGTTGTCTCGTTGATGAAGAGGATGATGACGACAACGACGAGGACGCAGTTGGCAATGGCTCGGAAAACGCACCCCGAGAAAATAATTTGTTGACTCACAAAGCAAGCCAAGCTCAACCAGCCTTCTACCTTCTTATCGCCACAATGGCTTGGCTCGCTTCAAAGCAACTGTCATCGGGCGTAAAAACCAAAAAAAAAAAAAAAACAGCGGCTGGAATATCCAGTACTGGTCTTGCATGCGAGGGGAAGGTGCATTTTTTCTCGTTTATCTTTGTTGTTGGTGATGTTGTTTTGTGTTTGCAACTCTGGCAAACTAACGCCAAAAGCAGAGCATCAGATCGAAACGGGAACTACGCCCGGAAGAAACAACCCTGTCAGGGGTTTCCAACTATGAAATACACGCAAACGCATCCGCAATGTATCAACGTGGGCCTGCCTTAAGGGTTTCAAGAATTTTACATTTGAATCTTTGTGTACAAAATCAGATACGTCGTTTTTTGTAAATTTAAATGTTCGAAAACACCTCTGCTGTTGATTGTCAGAAGGTATCTGTCGTCTGTCAGAAATATATCTGCAGTAGGAGTAAGGTTACTTGAAAATTATTTATTTGTATAACTTAAGTGAAAATTAATTAGGAATACGGCTTGAAGCTTGCAGTTTCTGTGAAATTAATAATAGTTTTTAACTACGAAGACGGATTTTTACCCGTACATTGAACGAAAAGATCCATCGTACTTTGAATGAAAAGTGTTTTGGTGAAGTCCTTTGAGGCACAGGGCGCCGCAATACAATAATGGCTGCCATCAGCATAGCCACTTCGAATTTTTGTAGGCTCGAATCTAAGTAACAACAAGGATTTCATAATTAAAATAATTGGGACTTGGATGTTACAGTGCAGCAAGAATCCTACGAAAGTTGAGCATGTGAAATCTCTGTGGTTACTTAGATTTGCACCTTCGTAAAATCAAAGTAGTGGTGCGGCCATTTTTGTATTCCAGCGACAATCAGCTTTTTTTTATTCCTTTATTATCGAGATTTTCAGCCCTGGGCTGGTTCTTCTGCCGTCGTAGTCACTTAAATACCTTTTTGGGTATTTTCGTAACTTGTCCGGGGGTGAGATTCGAACTCGGGACTTTGGCGTGAGAGGTATGGATGTCAATCACTACGCCGGGGTCGCCCCCCGAGAGATGTTCGATCGGATTAAGGTCGACTAAGGAGACTATGCTGGTCACTCCATAACTTTGGTACGCTTTTCCTTGAACCACTGCGAAACCAGCTTTGACGTGTACTTCGGATCTCCGTCTTGTTGGAACGTATACCTTTGCCCCAACTTTAGCTTTTGTGCAGACGCTGGTAGTTTTCGCTTCAAAATGTTCAAATAAACCTCCTTGGGCATGATTTCATAAATAAACTAAAGTTCTCCTCTGCAGAAACAGATCAAAGTCATGCTCAGATGATTGAAAAATCAATGTTGGTAAAGCAACTCACCACCGCCATGCTTGACTGTAGGCCGCAAACACTCCTTTTTCAAACTTTCACCGGTTCGCCGCCATTTTCTTGTGATACCATAAAGCCCAAATAGCATAACTTTCGTCTCGCCAAGGTCATTGACAAGCCTATATCAATAGCAGTGATTGACAGTAGACAGGATGTCCTGGGCTCAAATTGATTTGGGCCCGCTGTCAGCTGTCAAATAGAAGTCTAATCATTTGTTTTGGTTGTTTGTTTTGATGTTATGATATTACGTGCACAACGACGTGCTCAGGGACGGTTATCACGCCAGTGTCGGCCACGATCCTAGTACCGCCAAGAAGCGGCTTATTGATGGCCAGCTCTTCGTCGCGGCGCCTTTTCGGAGTAAGGAGTGTATCGAAAAGTATTTATAAACTTCCAAATAATAAAATAGGCATGAAAACATGGTTAAAATTAACATACTATTTCAGTTTATTATAGCTTAACATGTTTACAAAAGATCCAAACGGAAAAAACTAGTCATCATGTTCATTTCTGTAGAATGCCCGTACCTTTGATTTGACACCTGCCATCAAATTCTGCACAGTGACCTTTGTGCACTTCCTGGATGCCGCTGCCCAATTTTTCTTAAAATCGGTCATGTTTTGGGACACTGTACCATCCTTCTTAAATATACGCTTGACTATTGCCCAATAGCGTTCGATCGGTCGCAACTGGGGACAGTTTGGTGGGTTGATGTCTTTTTCTACGAACTTGATGTTATTCTCCGTCAGCCACTGTAGAGTGGATTTGGCGTAATGTGCCGATGCCAAATCTGGCCAGAAGAGAGGAGGGACTGGTGCTTTCTATACAATGGTAGCAACCTGTTCTTCAAACATTCCTTTTGATAAATCTCAGCATTTATAGTTCCTTTTGTATAGAAAATTGAAGAACGCAAAGCCACATGTGCAAATAGCTTGCCAAATGAGCACCTTCTGACCGAATTTCTCCATCGTAACAGTCGTATCTGCGGTTGGCACACGTTCCCCAACAGATTTAGTATAAAACTGCGGCCCCGGTAGCGTTCTTGAATCTTCTTTAACGTATGTTTCGCCATCCATCAAAATGCACTGGTCGACATTGTCCAAAATGCAGCTGTACAGCTTTCGAGCCCTGGTTTTGGCACGAGACTTTTGTTCCGGAGTTTGTTTGGGCACTTTCTGCTTTTTGTACGTCTTCAAGTCATTCCTGCGCTTGATTCGTTGAATCATTCCGATGCTGGTCCTGAACTTCTTGGCTAGATCGCGAGTAGAGGCAGATTTGTTCCGTTGAATATAATCCACAACTTTTTGGTCCAAATCGGGGTTGCTGGAGCCGGGTTTCCGGCCACTTCTTAGTAAATCCTTGAGGAGCACTCCTTACCAAACTTTTCGATGATGCGTTTTACACTTGCCGGGTGAACATTTACTCTTTTCGCAATCTGGTTGTAAGTAACACCCTTTTCGGTGCACCAAGTGTGCAGAATTTTCTTTTTAGTCTCAAATTAAATTCGCGACATTTTGAATACAACTTTATCAACGGAAATGAATGAACCGAATAATCATTTTTGACATGTAAACAAAGCAAATGGCGCTTACACGCTAAAAATATATACAGTAGTTTATGCGTAATAACGCATCGAATGTTTATAACTACTTTTCGATACACTCCTTACGTTGACTAGAAATCACTGTAGGTCTTTGCAACAACGGTGTCAATGGTGCCATTCGTCTTGACAACTGGGCGATTTGTTCAGCCTTGTTCAGCCAGTTGCTTTTTGATCTCAGCAGGCACGAACTCTTGTTTTTCGTTGATCGCTGTAATTGCTTCACCGAACGAAGAGACAGAAGTTTTGAATCGAGCCATCTTCATCAATATCATGCACTCGTCGCACATCCACAAGAGGTTAGGGTTTTCATGGACGATTTTGACGAATGACTAGTTCAGCATCGTTGTCTTATTGCCAGTACAATTCAGATGCACCATCCTCACGCAGAAGGCCATGCAGGTGACAGAATCCTCCTCAACTTTTATTGGCTTCGCACAGTGATCCCAGGCAGAATTCGACAGGATCCGGTGGATATGCTCAAGCTACGTGTAATATTCCACTTCAACTGCTGCACGTCGTATGAAATGCCCTATTGCTTTAAATCGCCTAATAATGGAGGTGAAATGGCAGTGCGTGTTATTGTGAACGGCCCAACACAGAAGTCAACAAAAAATGTCCGAACCGAACGAAATTAGTTCCACTTCATCGAATTTCACAACGCGAAAAAATCACATTAACGAAGATTTTCACGGTGAACTTCACCAATTACTGATTACCGCAAACGGGCTCAACCCCCAAAATAGATTTACGATAATCCGTACACGAAAAAACAGTTGATGAAAACGGCGCAGAAATCACAACAAACAAACATCGACAGCTGATTATTGTACAAATATGCCCAAAGCTTACTAATGCATTATATTTCATTGTCTGAAGGTTTGAAAAAGTGACCGATCCTAGGTTATTTTTTCATAGCGTTTTTCCGTAACGCAATTTGATGTTTTGCGATAGAGATAGTCGTAAAAATATGAGAAAGTGCAGCTGAGCTGCAGCAAAAAGTATTCCGGAAGGCAAAAGTGTGTACGCCAACCCTGAAGTGTGAAGGGGTCTCACTGAAGCTGGATAGGTAGTCCCTCCATTAGTTACAGCTCACAAGGTGTGATAGTGGGTTTTCATTTTGAAGACAGGGTCACTTTCGATAGTGGTTGAAAGCCGATTTGGACCGATTTAAACCAACAACAAGGATGCTGTTGGGACCATTCAAATAGTATGTGGGTGATTGGGAAAGCAATGAATGCAAAGTAGTTCGGCAACACATCAAATCCGATATGAATCGATGTATACCAAAAATAAGAATGTGAGTGGGTTCTCATTGAGAAGAGAAGGTTATTTAAAAACCTTTGAAACTCATTTTGGACGGATTTATACCGGCAGTAAAGGTGCTGTTCCGACCACTCACAAAATATGATGGAGGTTTCTGATTGTCAAATTGGACTATACATACCTGTTGAATAGTCCATTATAATTTTCAAGTATTCTAGGTGATCCAAGATTTTTAAAAGTATTGGTTTATAGATTTTGAGGTAAACCATCATGTGAAATTACTCTTCAGACCTATTCACAAACATCAAAGCCTCATTTTGGTCTATGACCACACGTTAGGTTGTCAACTGTTATGAATGTCATTTCTTGGAGTGTCCTTTCTGGAAGTTATATCAGCCTGTTTTGCGATTATTGACCAGAAGCACCTCCTTTATGTTTACTTTCAGAAAAAAAAACTTGTGAAAACTTGCGTACGGAAACAATACTGTGAAGATATATCTAGAGCAAATTTTTAACAGGTCGTGAGTAACAATGTAAACAAAAATGATTTTTTCACGGAATGATAGCTTGGTACTCCTCAATATGAATCTGTACACAACCTAATATGAATTGCAGTGAGTTGTTGCTGTATATTATTTGACACAAAATTGGATTAAGTCACAAACTACTCCATAACGAACTTTTGCCGCATTCGTCAGCTTTGTCAGTTTTGACTGAAGTGCTTTTCACTCATTCGGATTTACCCAAATTGAATAACTTTTACCCATTTGCATAAAACAGGCTGAAACGTCAAACTGTCAGGCAAGGCGATTGTGAATGTGGGTATATCTCACTCTATTCTTCATAAATCGGTATTTGTCTACTGTTTGTAAAATGGACACATATCGTATTTGTAGTTTTCGATGCAATGATTTCCAGATAAAAAAACCAAAGTTTACAAGGAAAAACAGTGATTAGTCCTTTAGAGATTACAGGTAACAATGGTGTGCCAATTTGTTTAAAAGAAAATCGGACATAGCAATGGACTTTTTTTTTATATTTATTCTAAAATCGGTCGATCGATTCTGCGAAATTGTCGAAAAGGCCAAGGAACTTGGATTTAGTGATAGCCAAATTTATGCCGAATCAGAATACTATCTGGGATACCATAGTAAACTCATTCAACGGAGCGCCAGCGTTCATCGCTGGCTTCAAATGCTTCGGAAGATGACATGAGAAATTTTAGATTTGTTCCGAGGCTTATCAGAACTCAACTCGTTCGAAACCACGTCGAAAAGAAAAGTAATTCAATTTTAATCAAGCTTTAGCCTATGTAACCATTCCACAAATAATTAATGAGTGAAAACTTGAATTAACGGGACATTATTATGGAAATTGAATGTATTGAATAAATCGATTTGGAAGCAGTTGCTGAACACTGTTGAGTTCAAAATCACCAAAATATCCAAGACGCAGCCTATTGAATATCTTGCAATATCAGCAAGACTTTTGCCATATCCACGATCATTTTGTTGATTACGACTGTCCTGAAGGAAGTGAAACTTTTCACCTGAAAATAGAATCTCGCAATCACCGTGTCGATCCAAAGATGTCTGCTTCTTTGGACCCTAGCTTGCATACGACGCTTTGTCAACCCGTGAACCCGTTGTTTCTTGTGCAGCTTGCATTTCGAGATCATCATCTGAGGACCTGTTAATTGAAGCAGGGGACATTTGAAATTGTTTGCTCAATTTACGGCCAAAAACGGCCGGATTACGTCTTATTCGCTCCCTCACGCATTTGATCTTTTCTTCGTTCTGGCGGCTTGCTCTTTACTGACATCCATGGTGGCCAGTAAATATAAACAAACATAATCACTTATTATCTTCATCGATAAGCTGTCAAAGAATACCATAAAACCAGGTACAAATCAATTCCGCTGTTAAAATTTTCGGCTGAAATAAAACAAGACTGCAAAAGGTGGCTCTATTGTAGAAGGTAAACTGTTGCTTCAAACCTAGAAACAGAATCTGTGTGGAGTGAATTATAGTTCTTCCACTATCGAATAGCAAATAAATCAAATGTAAAAATTACTTAGTGTTTCAAAACAGATTTTATTTTAGGTTTTTGTAAATGATTTTTTGATGGTGAGTAGAGCGAAAACAGCTGACGATACCTTAAATCAGAAAATCAAAAGAAAAACCGTACGAAGACTAAATTTTATAATAAATCTATCGAGATAGGGACGAGAGTTGTATCCATGAATAGACCCAATTTGGTGTTTATAGACCGAAAATTACATCCATATCTCTCGAAAGGTTTTCTACTTTATAAAATGGGTTCTGTAACATTTCGTGATACATGTTACTGAGCTTGCAATGGGCGATCTCGATCCGTTTTTACTGGATCGATTTTTTTTAAAAAGACCGTGCGCAACATCGTAGTTTACTACTCGCTTTACTGATCAGAACTAGTGTAATTGCACCGAAGAGAACCACATAGATTGGAGCGTCAGGGATAGCTTTACATCTCTGTGTACGAAGTTCACTAATTCTATTGTATGATCAGTATCGGCGCCGGCTACGTCCTCACGGTCTATTGTGGAGGGGAAGTAGGAAGATTAGTTTAGACAATCGTTTGTTCTTCAGAGACCGTGATCACCACTGCAACTCTACAGTTGCCATGGGAAGAGGATATATTTGTGTTAGTGAGGAAGGTTATAGATCATGGATTCACTGTGGTAAGTGATGCGATCAATGAAGCGCAGATAGACTGCTGTTTGTTTTAAATCTAGTGAAGTGTGATGAAAGAGGCAAGTGACAAATAGCAAGGAATGGGATGGGCTGCAAGTTGAACTCCCGACCATCTGCTCAGTAAGCAGAACGTCCGCACCTTTCGTTTTTACTGGATCGATTTTTGGAGCTTAATTAATCGATATTTTGAATCGAGCCTATGCTGTTCGATTTTTGAGTCAATCGATTTTTAGTGGAAAAAATCGACTTTCAAACTTACACCGCTAAAGTTGCCGAAAAGTCGGTAAAAACACCGTGAACTGCACAAAAGTGCACATACTACAAAGTATCCGGTTAACCTGGATTAGAGAACGTCCATTAATTACGTCACGTATAAAGTGACTTTTATAACCCCCCCTCTCCTTGTCAATGTTTTCTGTATGGACATGTAATTTTTTCTCGTATGGATCGTCACGTTTTCCCTTACCCCCCCCTTCCCACTTTACAGCGTGCCATAATTAATGGACCTTCCCTTACCGAAATTTCGGTATTGTTGGAAAGCAGGAAAAAGACGTTAAAATATTAATTTTTTCGGTTCTACAGTTTTACCAAATTTAAGCAAAACCTAACGATAAAATTTGCAAATTGCTTTACTAAAATAATAGGTAAATGAGACGTTTTCTTGTGGTAAAATGAAAACCATTACTACGCGGTAATCTTATCTTAGCGTGTAGTATTATTTTTCACGAAATAGGTAATCAGTAACTCAATACGTGATTGCAACATGTTAACATGTTATTCAAGCCGCTAGACCTATTCTGAACGACATTGATCAATATCAAGAATCGCCCTCACCTAGCACTAGGTACACCTTCGTACTTTGCTATTTCTTCACCTCGCTCCCGCTCTTTCGCTTTGCACAGCCTAACCTCTCGCAATATCGCCTGCTAAGCTGTTTCGTGTTGAGCCGAAAGCCCGTTCGGTGTAATTTTCACCTGTCATCTGTTGTTCCGATTTTGTTCGATATTTTGTCTGCGTTTAAAAATAATGATTGGGACAAAGTAGATAGAGGTATAAGCTAAAACCACGGTGCACTTGGCACGCCTGACATATCTGTGAGTTCACTGGAAGCCTACGATCTCTCTGATGACAATTTATTCACACGAGGCTGTTCTGCGTAGAGCAATAAAATATAAGATCAAACATGTAATTTGCTCTCTGCGATACCAACAAATTACCTAAAATTTGCTTGCGACAATATATAAATTGTGATTTTATAAATTACCGATCGGTTTTCCATGAAGATCTGATTCTTCCTGATCGTTTGTTCTCGAATCGATTTTTCGAATTGAGAATCGATTCAGCATAATCGAGTCTTTTTGGTGTAAAATGCCACATTGATGCACTAAACATCTTATTGAACTTACCTAAGCAAGTGTATAACTAGTTAAATATCGCTTTCAGTAGTTTATGAGTTGCAAAAATAGTTTATGAGTTGTAATAAAAAAATAAATTCGATCTTCGCATATGTATTGGGCTGAGTCAGGACAGGAGACACACACTCTACTATCAAATTTGAATTGAGAAACACATTGGGTTAATCCATGAATGGCTAAACTAAAATATGTTAACTGTTCGATGATTTGATCGGAAAGGCCGTGAAAAACTTCTCCACGAGTGCTTGTCATAAAAGTCAAGGCCTGCTGGGCAAGGCCTACCTCTTCACTAATCACCGTCTTATGGCCCAAACACAATGATAACGGAAGCTGAACGGCAACGGCAAACGACAAAGCTTAGATTGAGGTAAGTCTACTTGTCGGAAAGAAAATAGGTTGTCATCAAGCACGATTCTAATTGGACGTCATCAAAGTCATTTGCAGCAACTGTCAAACTTGCCGTTTGCTGTTCCATTATCATTATGATTTGGAAAGTTATCCCTTCTGATAACGAAAACATCCGGAGGCGTCTGAAAACGAATCGCAACACTAAGGAAGAACATTCGAAAGGAAAACTGGAATCGCCATCAGCGGTGTTTGGAATTACTACTGAAACGTCCAAATTTCCCCTCGTTCGAAAAGCTGAAACGAAGAGTTTTGAAATCTCTTAAAATCTTCATCTGGGAACGAAGCATCAAGTGCTCCGCGTAGCACTCCCGTGAAAACCCCTGGTTCAAATGAAAAGTCAGCGCCGAAGAAGGAAAAACTTCAGACCGATACCAGATGTCGTACGCGTAGGAATGGGGCGTTGTCGTCTAACCGCCTTCAGGTCCTTCGGACTTCGAGTTGTTATCGCGTCTCATCGTCTCAAGCCGGAACTGGAACGAACACACTTTTATGATTTTGTTGCAACATAACTATTAAGCATACTGTCGAGGATTTTTGTAGGAGAAAGTTGACGCAACGGGAGAAACAAATATTTCTCGAGCTAACACAGTTGTGCACTTTCCACTGCATTCGGTTTACCGCTCACAGATAAAGGGACCACGCCCACCCCTCGGGAAGAGGATTTCCTTTCTGCGTTTCGTTTTTCTTCTACGTTACTTGCGACTCAGCTGAGTCGTAAGTTGCTGAAAAGAGAGAGGTTCAAGTGATACGTACGATTTTTCCAACTGGGTTGCGTTACACAGAAAAAATAATTAATTTTAACAAGCGCGTAAAATCTCCCTCTGCGTGGTCAAATCCAAAGTGAAGAAGCGTAAACAATGATATTGTTTGCGATCTTCTTATAAAGACAGGCTTGATTCAGGCGTTCTCTGGCTTAAATTCTGCAAATATCCCATTATTTTCTGCCAAATCTGGCATTTCTTTTATGTGCATTAGATAACGCAGAAAATTCGGTGTTTCTTTTTGCTCATGTAGTAAACTATTGCTTTAAAAACTCGATTTTTGCATAACTCCTGGCGTTTCCCTCGAGCGGTCAAAGATGCCACTGTTGTAGTTGTCGCATCTCTTCGTGCTATCTTCCATCAACATTTTCAACATCTGCTTTATTTAGGCGAGTTGGGGCCGGAGTTGCCACCGGCAGGCGGTATGCTCCGGAAGACCTGAAAACAATTGCCACATTTCCGGTTAACCACCCACCACCAGTCATGGGCAGGAGATATTTATTCTTGTTGTGGGGGTTCCAGCGTTGGCACTGCTACAAGTCCGTGGAAGAGAGGAAAACCTTCAATCAATTATATTGCCTCGTGAACAGAACAAACGCTCTCACTCCACGTCGTGCCGTGGGAATTGGAATGGAAAAATGAAGAAATTAAGACGTAATGCCAAGAGGAAAATGTTCGTTAGAACAATTCAGTTATTCAAATGTAATTTAAAGGAAAAGGATTCCAGAATCGCACCCAAAATGGATCAACCGTTCAAGCGTCGTAGAATAGCACCAATCTAATAGCCACTATTTCAGTTACCGAAAAGTTCTGGCAGCTTGGAGTAATTTTTAGCATCATGGCCCGAGTATCAAAGCCGTTATTAGTTTTCTTCATCCTATTCGCAGAACATCATTCTGGTAAATCACCTCCGCTTTGAAATGGCTTTCCCATTTTTGCCAGCATCGACTGCAGCCGACGGTGCCATTTCGTAATTTGCGCCCGGCCTTCGAAAAGAGCTCGCTATAGTTTCACCGGCTGCTGACCATTACCTGCAACCAACCATCCACCGAAGTCCGTTTGGGCCATCATCATTTGAGGCGTGACCAGGGGTCCACCAGAACCGACCAGGAAAGATGGGCGCACGTGACCGGAATAACGCCGATGCGATGACATCGGTTTCGGTCGCAAAATGGGTGTTACTATTTGGCGGAAAAAGGAACGGACCACATCGAGCCAAAATGTCATCCGTCGTGCATCTGCCGGAGATAATAATCACATCCGGCTGTTGCCAGGAGAGCAATTTGGTGCCCGGAAGCATAAAATTAAGATCAAATAGCTGGTAGACGTACGCACGCGCACTTCCCCTCCCTGGCGTATTCATGTTCGATTCTAAAGAAGAAATCAGTGTCAGTAGTACTTACCCACGGGTTGTTCCCCTGCTGGTCAGCCCAGTAACCTTCGCCAGCGTCGGCCCATTGTGATTCGAGCGGCAGTTCCGGTTCCGGTGGCCATATCGGTGGCTCGGCGATCGCCGGGGTCGCCGGTTCCCCACGTGGGCACCACAACACTCGACTGTGGGCAGCCTATGTTTGATGGTTTTTCAGCAACCAAAGCCCGGACAGTTTATACAGACACAGATGGCTTGCGCTGCTGCTGCGGCGCTGCTTCGCGACTGGCAGCACAGATTACTGTATGGCGGCAATAGCCAGTTCATGGCGGTTTCCAGCGCTCGAAGTAGCCGGGAATCTGGATGGGGTTTCCAGTCCATCGGACATTTCCGTGATGCACGCGCACTTTCCGGTAGGGTTTTCACTTTTTGCACTGTCTTCTCGATTGATTCAGTCACGCCCAAAACTGGTTGCTGTTAACTTGATGGAGGAAAAATCGTTACGCCGAGGCTGCAGGTCCCATAGTTCAACGCTCAACATGGTTCTCCCCAAAACTCAGAAAATGTATCTTTCTTTATGAAAAAATCAGTGGGGTTGTGCCACTATAACATAGGCTAGGTTGACGTAGCATACTTTAAATCATTTGATGCATAAAATTTTTCAATATGCTACTGAATTCGGCAACGCTCAAAAAGTTTTTCGTAGCGAAACATTGTAAGGAGCTATGACTGTAGTTGTCTGACCACTGACCACAAACCGTTTGTACGTCTTTCCATATTTGACTACACTATCACACATACAGGATGCGGCAGAAAATAATGCGAAAATGTTCAAACTTAAGTATTGGGTTAATTCGTGTAGCTAGTGACTAATTTCTGTCGAAGGTGTATTTGTTTATGTTTACTTTCAAGTGCTGCATCCAACCATACTATTTGTTTTATTGCAAATTCGTCAAAATGTTCGCGAAAAAAGTGATGACCTGTTTTTTGCTCGTCCAGAAGAAGCCGACAGAGATTGCCAAGGTGGTAGGGTGCCATTTGGGAACAGTTTACCGCATTAAAAAGTCCCTGCAGGATGTTCCTAAGCAGCGGAAGCCGGAAAGCGGACGTCCGCGCTTTGCACGCACGCCGAACGTGATCAAATCGGTCCGTGCAAAAATTGCTCGCAACCCGAAAAATAAGAAAACTTGCAAAGGAAGCCAATATTCCGGAGAAATCCGTGTGGAGAATCATCAAAGAAGACCTGCATGCATCTTGCACAGCCAGAGTGAAACGCGACTTGATTGCGGACCGGGTCAAGGAACTACGAGTGACTCGTTCCAAGAGATTGCTTTCCTTGCTGAAGAAGGAAAAAATGATAATCCTGTTCTCCAACGAAAAGCTTTTCAGCATCGATGCTGTGGCCAACAGCCACACGGACCGGTTCATTTCACCGCAAAAAATAGAGAACGTTCCGGAAAAAGTGAAATTTAAATTTCAAACCAAACATCCGGCTGGTGTTATGACGTTTGGCTTGGTGGCGTCCAACGGTTTGAAAATGACGCCTGTTTTCATTGATGCTGGAGTTAAAATCAATACCGAAGTGTATATCGGTATTTTAAAGGACCATTTGCTTCCCTGGGTGAAGGCCAACTTCTCAGAGGACCAAAACGTTGTCCTACAGCAAGATGGAGCACCGTGTCACACGTCCAATCGAACCCAACAATGGTTGAGCGATAATATGGGGCGAAGGATTTGTGGCCCCCTAGCAGTCCAGATCTTAATCCGTTGGATTATTAGATTTGGGCATATGTTGAAGCACGAGCCTGCAAAACATCACACCCTAGTGTGAAAACCCTGAAGTCAACCATAACACGCACATGGCAGTCAATGTCGGAGGACTACGTCCGAAAGGCATGCTCTGGATTCCGGCGTCGGCGCGAGGATGTTTTTAATAAAAAATGGAGGCCACATTGAATAAATTTTATTTAAAGGACTTCATAAAGATTACTGCACTCGAAAATGTTTATATTATTGCTTGAATTAGTTGAAAATGGTATTTGAAAGAAATAGAACAAATTTTCGCATTATTTTATGCCGCACCCTGTATGGCTGAAAAAAATAACCATGTAGCTGATTGTTTGTCAAGACTACCCTCAGAACAAAGCATGAGTACGGCTGATTTCGAAGGAAGTCAACGTAGTTCTCTCCATGAGCTTAATTATTTAATTGAAGGTCAAAAAGTTAAGTTGCTGTCACTCGGCGCCTGATATCGATATCATTGTTCTATTAGGGAAACGGTTTTGCAAAAATATAAGCTTTGAAGTAATAGTAGCTATGTAGTACAATTCTTTGCCAGAACGCTATCACTAAACTTTTTTCGGTGTACACACGATTTTCTTTGTGGTGGCAGGTATTAAGTTGGGTTATGAAGATCCGGGTTAATAGTTCAGGAAAATTATTCAGAGAAGATAAAGGGAGTTGTTCAGAGATATTCATATTATTCTTCAGAGAATTCAGAGGCCCTGCAGGCAAGTGCTTCAGCTGAATTTCAGGGTTCTTGAAAGAGACTTCAGGGTAGATCTTTAGAGAAGTACAGGGAAGTTCTTCAGAGAACTTCAGATAATTCTTCAGAGAATTTCAGAAAAGTTATTGCAGCAAGGTTCTTCAGAGGAATTTCAGGAAAGTTAATCGAAGTTCTATAGATAAATTCGAGGAACTTCAGTAGAGAAGTTCAGGGAAGCTGTTCAAAGAACTTCAGGGAATTTTTTCATAGAACTTTAGAAAAGTTTGGGGAATGTCTTCAGAGAAGTTCAGGGAAGTTCTTCAAAGAAATTCAGATAATTTTTAACAGGAGTTCAAGAAAATTCTTCAGAAAATGGCAGGAAAGTAATTTCAGGGTAGTTCTTCAGAGGAATTTGAGGGTAGTTCTTCTGAAAACTTCAGGTTAGTTCTACATAGAACTTCGGTAAAGTTCTTCAGAGAACTTCAAGGAAGTTCTTCAGAGAATTTCAGATAATTCTTTAGAGAAGTTCAGCAAAAATTTTCGGAGGATATCAGGAGAGTAATTTCTGGGAAGTTCTTCAGAAGAATTTCAGAAGAGATTCTTCAGAGACCTACATGGAAGCTCTTCAAAGGAACTTCAGGAACGTTATTTACAGAAATTTAGAGAAATTCTATATAGAAATTCAGGGAAGTTCTTCAGAGAACTTCAATGAAGTTCTGCAGAGAACTTCAGGGAAGTTTTACAGAGAACTTCGGTGAAGTTCTGCAGAAAATGTCGAAGGAATACTTCAGAGAAATTTCGATAATGCTTTAGAGAAGTTCGGGAAAATTCTTCAGAGGAATTTTAGGGAAGTTCTCCAGAAGAACCACAGGGAACTTCTTCAAGGATTTCGGTAAAGTTCTGCAGAGAGTTTCGGGAAAGTTCTTCAGAGAACTTGGGTGAAATTCAACACAGAACTTGGGTGAAGTTTTGCAGAGAACATTGGGAAAGTGCTTCAGAGAATTTCAGGGAAGTTCTTCAGAGAACTTCAGATAATCGTTCACAGAAGTTTGCGTAAATTCTTCAGAGAATTTCAGGATAGTAATGTCAAGAAAGTTCTTCAGAAGAACTTCAGGGAAGTGCTTCACAGAAACTCAAAGAAGTTCTTTATAGAAGTTCAGGGAAGTTCTACAGAGAACTTCTTAGAAGTTTTTCAGAGACCTTCTTCAGAGAACTTCAAGGAAGTTCTTCAGAGAATTTCAATGAAGTTCTTCAGAGAAATTCGTGGCATTTCTTCGAGGAAGGTGAGATAAGTTTTTCTGAGAAGTTCAGGGAAGTTCGGGAGAGTAGTTCAGGGATATCGCTAAATTCATTGCTTTGAGGTTTCAAATTATTCGAATGTAATGGTTCTTAGAGCAGCAAAAATTAAACAAAATTGAAATGATAGGTTTATTTGAAATTCGCATATGATTTTTAGAAGAGGTATGGCTGTCACTGTCGCATAATTTTGAAGAAAAGTTGCAAGTTGCCAATCGTGTAGAAGCGTTAAACGGACAGCACGTTAGTATGAAACCGCTGCAAAGAGTGTCAGTGATTATTTAAATCACAAAAAGAAAATCACCATCATTTTAATGGCTTTAGAGGATGCTGAATAGATATTTACGTATGTCAACAGAAATTTTGAATAGCTCAAGCTATTTGGTGGAAGTATTATGCGTTCTATTTTCACGAGGGGATCTACTTTTAACGTTTTCTTTACCGATGTGAAGTTATCCCGTTTCGGCTAATCTTTTTCGGACGCAGTGTTCATACGAGCTCGACTGTTCCATTTTTCACAAAAATATATATCGATAAGTCGAGGTCTCACTACAAATCATTAAGGTGAAACTCCCTTGAATCCTTAGTATTCAACATGCATGTAGTAGTGCAAATACTTTTTTGCTCTCATATGATAGTATTGGTGCATCATGAAGAAAACGGTTATGGTTGCCAGTTATTTTAATTTTTCTTGGTGGATTACAGTACATCCTTTCAATTATTCCCTACAATATTCACATTTTTAAAAATGCATAAAGCCTAAAATAAGAATCCTTTTAAGATTGGGGGAGTTCAGGTATAATTAGCAAGTTAAATATTAAGCCTATCCATCTAGTTCAATACAAATATTGGTGAATTTTAAACGTTAATATTCAGTTCTTATTTCAATCATAAACTATCGAATGAGTCTTCGAGTAGATGGCTGAAACATAAAATGTATTAAAAACGTTTGAAATTTTGCATCTGAGATAATATATGGGATTTTTGCATTTTGAAAACCGATTCCAGGGACCTTTTCACGTCATACTGAACTCTGACAACCAACGACAGCTCATGTTATACAATATCGATTGCCATATTGTTGTTAAGTGTTTCAGTACACGAATCCTGCTGAATGTTGTTTACTCATAATAATCGATATATTCATATATCCATCGATACATCCACCACTCACCATCGGATTCGGAAGTATGACCGGGAATTTCAAAACCAGTATCATTTGGGCAAGGTACAGGCACGTCATTTGTAAAGTCGGAAGATTCACCGACAAATTCTTCTCCGGAACTTATTTTTCGATGAAATTCAGCATCAATTGACGGTGAAGTAAAACCACTATTCCACGGGTTTTCGAATGTCCACGATAAGGGATCAACAGCACTTACTTTATCACTTCTTTAGCCCGTTCACGCAAAAAAGCCGCTTCGTTGCTTCTTGTAGTAAGACGCGGCATTTTTCACTTCGTTAATCAAACTTTTGTCAGTCCAGAGCGCAGGAATATTAATCTTTCAGTAGAAAGTAAAAAATGTTCAGTGGCTAGCTGGGAAGTGAAAATACAGTTTTTTTGAGAAAATAATAGGCAGATCATGGCTTTAAAAAGGTAAACAAAGACGACGAAAAATTACCTGCTCTGTGCAAATGAGCACTAGTTGATCAATTCAGAGCGTTTTCAGTGAAATAAACTGTGTGAACTGATTAAATATTCTGTTCTGGCTGTCCTATTAGCAGTATGGCGAATGATTCACTGCAGGTAAGTGGATTAATTTGGCATATTTTGTTGAGCAAACCCAAAGTGTGCATGTGTGGATGAGGAAGCCATCGCTTCTGCCATAAGGGGATTCCGTCGTGTATGTCCTTAAATTCGGATTGTGTAAACAATTTTGGTTTCTTTCCAATTCCACCTCGAATTCCTCCTCGCCTTTTGTAACGGTTGATTCAACAGAGGGCGTTCATTTCCGCTTTGAATAAACAGGATACAGGACTGAACTTAAATGTGGAACAGGTTTTGTCATAAAAGCCACTTGTGGCTACTCAACTTTTGTGACGTCCTTGTTGCTTAACTTTTGTTAAGGTGAAACTGAAGGGAGTCCCTTGTTCATATGATTTATAGGTTAGGTCAATTATCGCTTCATGATTTTTGTTGCCTATCAATTACAAAGAAAACAAAACAAACAACGCTCAAATTGCATAACCAATGGCTGCTGTAGTGGAGCAAACGATTCTTGAAAATTTCACGCCTGAAGTCCTAATAGTAATTGGGGTTTGCGCTCAGAAAACTTCGAAGTGATAGGGAATTGATCCCGTAGGTCCTTAAGCGGAAATAACAATCCATTGCATGACAGAACGGTCGATGCCACATGGATGCAAAGGACAAATAGCGACTGAGAGACTTATTAAAATTAGATGATGTAAGATAATGTCGATCAAAAAAGTACTAAGTACAACGATTAGCACTACAATGCTGTATATCGTTTATATGAAAGTTACTCAAGAAATCAATTTTCCTTGCGCTTGACATCCACGCAGCCAAGCAAGTTTTGCACGAATCTACAACAACAATTTTATAATGCCTATTCTCGACACAAAATTTTCATTAGGGCCTAACTGACAACGTAAACAATGGCTTCTTCCCAAATTTCTCGTGGCACAAAAGCTATCCATGTAAGCCTCCAATTCTATCGGATAGGTGAACACTTACTCTTCGAAATGATCGTGGTGGATTGATTAGGCGAGTTTTCAATAACGAGAAATTTACGGAAGAAGCCATTGTTTACGTTTGTCAGTTAGGCCCTAATGAAAAATTTGTGTCGATTTGCAGTTTGCAACGAAGCAGTGAAATTGACCGGTCGTGTAAAAATATAGTTGCCACAGGCATAACAAAACTTTTGTGGATCATTCATGCACTTGAATTCACGTTTTGTCGTACACATGGTTACACAATTTTGAAGAAAGAAGCTGTCAAATTGAGTTGATTGCGTTAGGTTCTCGCCGAGCAGTCTCACAAACACTAGCGCAAAGTACATTGTTGAAAATATCCCATTTTATTTGCGTGACAGCTGGCAGAGGTTGAAAACAAACTTACACGCTCGTTCAGATCTGCTCTGAATAGAGTAACTTTCACTCAGTTTGATTTTCCATGTTAAATGTCACAAACTGCAGTAACTTGAAATAAGGAAACTGAGTAAATACTATTCTGATTGTTAAAGCGCTGTCCTTATAAGAATAGAGTAATTATAATGAAGCTGTCAAAAGCGCAAAACGTGGTTGAGTCCAAGGTTCAGTCGTATCCAATGTTTTGAAGATGGGACGACTGTATCAACAAAGTACTAAGTCGAAGCGGCTGTAACGCCTAACTCCATGGAATTACAAAATTCAAAAGCTTTTCGGACACCTCCGTTTCAACTGACAAGTCCCTTGCGCTCGAACTGGGCCGGCTTGGACAGCGCCGCAAGGCTCAGTGGGGATTCTCGGTCAAGACCCGAAGCCAAGAGTCAGTTCCATTGTGGTTATATCATATTAATTATTTTTTTTACTGTAGTTATCAACAATTTATTTCAGCATTTCAGTAAGGAGATGCTGGTTGGCGTAGTCTGGGCAATGTTGTCAGCTTGTCAACAGGGAAGTGAGTGGCTGCGACTGAAGATTGTGTTCAAGCAGGGTATATTTTCCATTCTCAACTAATAAATAGTTTCAGCACACCTTGTGACATCTTTGAATTTCAAATTACTTTTGTTTTCCAGAGCACGGAGCAGCACTGACAATTTAATGTTTGTAATGTTCAATTTGTTTTTCAGTATTTCAGCACAGTATTTTAGCGAATTCGTTTTTGCTTCAGTTCCAAACTGGATCAGGTATCAAAATTGGGTCGGCTTTTAAACATCAGTATATACGGTTTTATTTGTAACTCCTTTGGGGTTAGGGTTTGCGCTGTCAATAAGTTCCGGGAATCGCAGGTTTAAACTAGGTTTCAACCTACGTTTAAAAACGAATTCGATATTTATTTGTTCACAACACCGGAAATTTTCTCTTCGCGTCGCGGCAGTTGCTTGCTTTCATTAATCAATCATCAATCCAAACAAGTTAGTGGCCTTTAACCGCGTAAGCCCTGTTCATACGCCCTAACGCGGATCAGTTACGTGGTTTCGAACTTGAACAAGATGAATTTTGCCACGAACAGTTGGCAACTAGCACAGTTAGTGAAAGATTTTGGATCAGAAGCTGATCGCCATTTGCTGCGTTGCTTAAGCTCTGCGGTTGATTTTTCCAGTAGTTCAGCTGGACGGACCGGTAGAGAAGCTACCAACCCCGGGACTTTCCAGGATTAATAGCAGTAGTAGCAGCACAACTACAAGTACTATCAACAATAAAAACCTGCCACTAACCACTGTCACAGGAAGCTCGATTGCTTTCGTCGGAATTGGTCGGATTACTGACCAAACTGCAGCTGGTAGGGAACATTTGCTTTGCGGTGGAGAATCCGCTACCGCATCAAAGGACTTCGATAGGTCTTGTAACCCGCATCGTAAATCCACTCACCTGTTCGCTAATACAGCAAGCCGCTCTTGCTCTAGCCCTTCTCCATTCGTGTCATCCGGAACATAACGCTCGAAGTTGCATTGCCGAACTTATTCAATCCTACATTTACATACACACTCAGATTATTTTACAGAAATCTGTAAAGTTTTACCGAATTCTCAACAGCTGAACGTTTGGTTATCCAATTTTACGAATTTCGGTTAAATTTTACCGAAATCCGGTAAATTTTTTACAGATATCTGTAAAATTTCACCGAAATCCGTAAAATTGGATTACCGAACGTTCAACTGGGGAGAATTCGGTAAAACTTTACAGATTTATGTAAAAAAATCTAAGTGTGTAGATTCATCCATACCAAGTCAGGAAGGAAGTCTCAACGACGTTTCTCCGGAACTGTTGCAGCACATCCTATCGCTTATATCCCACGAAAAACACCTGGACTTCGGTTTATCGGACGTAACTTACGGCAGGTTTGTACAGCAGCTGTGTCGAGACTTCCCTCGGGTTCGTGTGCCGATGATTCTCGCTCCAATGCTGTACCCGAAAAACTCAGAACTTTCAGCTGAACTGGTTAAGATAAATTCGCAGTCGTTGCTCCGCTCGTCGATTATGGATACAGCGAGGGGTAGTCTCGTGATGGAAATCGGGTACGGTTTCACGACGTCCGTTGACGATTGCAAAATTCATCTGCTAAAAGTCGGTGGCCGTGAAATTTCCGCCCAGGATGTAGCAAAGATCATCTCATCGATGTGTCTAACCCATGCGTCGCTTTCGGAGAGCAGCATAAATTTGCCGGCACCAAGCAGTTTTTGACCGCAGGGCAGCGACCCTGAGGGCAAGGGGAAGGATGGTCAAAACGGAGGTTCTACCTCGGAGAATACCACCTGGAAGCCGGAGATTTTCGTGCAAGCCTTGAAGGACGTTGTACCGAATTTGAACTGGAAGGATGTCTGTCTGGGGTTGGACCATTCGGATTTCTTGATCAAAGACCGACCAGGCTTGGCGCTGCTTTTATTTATCGTGAAGATGGGAATGCAATCCAGTGGCTTGGGACAGAACTTCACCGTGGAATGTGTCTATCAACGATGGACTAATGGGAAAGGCCAACTGTCCTTGATAATGATGATTTTGAAGATCCCTGATCTGTATTCATTTGCGGATCACGTCTATACGAGTGTTTAGATAGATTTGCTGAAGACACCACCAGAGACAGACAATAAGGAAGTAGCCTCTCTGGTTATCGCTTCACTTGGTGGACGTTTTGCTGACCGTTGCCGACAATGGGTTTTACGCTCAGACAATGGAAAGTCAGCTTTGTCCGGATATTCTGTTCATGGCGCTGCTTCAGATCAATCCACTAGTGATCGTTTCCCACCAGGAATTTTTCCACGTTGATCATTCGATGAGCGAATGGTACCTTCGTGGAGAAAACGATCAATCACGTCTATCACGTATCCTGGATGTGGCTCAAGACCTGAAAGCCCTATCGAATCTCTTTAACGACCGGTCGTTCATATTCATTATCGATTTGGCTTGTCTGGCGTCCAGGCGGGAATATCTGAAGTTGGAAAGAGGGGACAAAATTCGCGAACACGGAGAGCCGTTCGTCAAGACGATCATCAAGTTCCTCCAATGACGTTTTCCGCAAATTATGATGGGAAAGATTGCCGACGACCAGATCCCGAAATCGGCCCAGCTACTTCCAGAGACGTTGAGTACTATATTGTTAGCAGGCGCGTGTCGGGAATGTTAGCCAAGAAGTAGCTGAAATCATAATGAGTATGACTCAGTACAACCTGCTATTGTCTAGTAAGAACCGAGCCCAACAAGCACCACAGCAACAACAGCCTCCCCACCAGGTCCGTTCAGTTCATCTGTTCTTGCCGGGCAAATCTTCCTGGGGCAGTCGGTCGAATCATTGCCTAGATTGGCAAGCAATATTGCAGGATTGAACCTTGGTGCTCCTGGTAAAAGTGCTTTCAGTTTCGGAAGCGCTGTTGGAAATCTTGTATCAACACCAGCGTTACCTACCAGACTTCTTGCTTCGCCTTCGAAGTGCCTGTTGAAGCGGCGGACTTGTTCCGTTGCTACAACCTCACCCTGCAGTGGGATGTTAGGCAAAAATTGACGTCCATGGTTCGAGTACCACTGGATACATGCCCTTTCGCTCAATTTCCTAAATAAAAATATCTGTTCTATTTCCAACCTGCCGCACACTGACGGAACTTTCCAACACTTTTGTCTTCACATCTTTCATTCTAGCCAAAAACATTAATGTTCACTCTTGGTGCCTTGGTGATGAGCGAACATCTCCATCTACATCATAACCGATACTCCACGCACGGAGAATACCTAACATAACATAACAATTAATGTATGTAGATATCTGTGTTTTTTTTTTAAAGAATAAAACCATCGTTGTGTTTTAATTAGCACTGCAAACTTTTTTATTATTATTTAATAACATCCGAAAATTACATTTACACAATAAGTTTTACATTGCTCTCTTTGCGTCGCGACTATGTAGTACGTCGCAATGATTCACGTTGTCTCGATGAGTTGCGTTGTCTCGTTAACATCAACCAAATAACATCGATAAGCAGTGCATCATATTATTGTCTCACATTGAGACAACCTAACATCACACAACTGATGGAATGACCTTTGTGCATCTGATTCTGTGTAATATTCAACAACTTTTTTGCTGTGTAGTTAATCAGAAATGAGCAACTTTATAGCTACTCTAATTAGGGTAATTCCAATCGTTTTCTACACAGTTTTGAAAAAATACAAACAAACGTAACTGAGTAATGTTTAGTCTAGTTTTGACAGGTAACCTAGTTAATAAAAAATGAGTAACCCTTCAATTACTCTAATTAGAGTAGTTCCACTTTTAACGCAACTGAATCGATTTCTACTCAGTTTTGAGTAATTACAAACGAGCGTGAAAGGTAATTTGCTGGAAAACAGAAAAAATAGCTGGAAAACAG
>JASCZW010011156.1:0-33128 GCA_034211315.2 Aedes japonicus | reverse complement strand
ATTGCGGCTGGTTTGCGGAGTCGCTCTGCTGCTGCGCCGCCAGTGTCAATGTGTTCGAGTAGGAACCTTCTTTTCGTGATTTTTTATTATATTTTCATCAGCAATACCATCGTGGGGCCACCGCCTGCTGCAGTAGCTCTTAGCTGCTGCCGATGGTTTATTATTATGAGAGGCCCCTTGGTTGTGTGAAGGGTATCGGCAAAGGGGGCGCCGGTGGACGAGGGGGAGGGGGGGGGGGTGGCCTGAAGGAACCGGTACCCAAATACACTCTCACATTTACAACTCATCGGGCCATTTTAAGTTATTCGCGAAATCAAACCGGGTACTCGTGTTTTCCATACTGAGTTCAATAGTTTGATTATTTTTTGGGTTAAAATTGCCTCGTTTATATCGGTTCAACTTCCTCCGATAGCCCGTTGACGTGTTTATCTCGAAGTATTCCCTCGCAGTGAATTTGTGCTTGAGAAAAAAAATCTCTACCCGCTCCTAAAGAATGAATTTCACGAGTGCTGCAACAGGTACGTGTTCGACTTTTCTGTGCCTCGGTTGACGTTTCAGAAGATTTTTTCTCCCCGAGAAAACCTATCCTCGCTAGACTAGAAAAAGTGTCCGCCGTAGCTTGCTTCCCGTCCGCCAAACAAGTAGAAATTTCCGAAACAAATTGGGGTAATTGAGTAAGTTATCATATCCAATTTGTTACATATTAAAGAGCCGAGAAGTGGGTTCTCTCGTGTCGTCATCGCCGTCATCAGTTCGGCCTCCTGCGATCATCGAAGCCGGCTTCTTCTTTCGTCCCAAACCCCCCCTGTTTGCTTCACACTGACAGTAGTGTACTATCATTATTATTACTATTATTGTTTTCCCGTAACTCAGAGCCCCGCGTGTGCTATGTACCTTCCAGGGTTGGACACGACGCCTCCCGTGTAATAATAAATGCATCCAACAACAGCAAGTTCTTCTACACAATCAGAACCAGAGGAGATAGGCTGATGGTATAGTGGAAGCGTTTGCAAGCGTTCACGCGAGCGAACGCGTTCGCGTCAAAGCACTTTTGATGAAAATATATGCGTACCGCGTACACCTGGTATAGCCAACGCGACGCGATGCGGTGCGAACCGGCCGTCAAACGCGTCTAAGCAGCCCGAGTGGTGTTTTGACGCGCGTAAACGCTAGAGGCTCTGAGGCTGGGCTGTTTTGTTGTTATTCTGCTGACGGTGATCGACGAAATGGGTATGGATGCGGAAAATTTAATTTATGCTGTTTTTGCGAAAAAGGTGTTGTGGGACAAAACCACAAAACTTTATCAAAACCGAGAGCCGATGAATTTCTCTACACTTTTATTCTGAGGTAGTAATTTTTTGACTACATTCTATGCATTTTAATGAACAACCTCCATACGTCAAAAAATGCCTTAATACCAGAAAATGAATACTTTTAAGTTATTTTCTTATTCCAGTGTCATAGAAAAAATACATAAAAACAAGGCCATCATTAAAATGGAAACATCGATTTGTTCTAATTGACTGCCTTTGCCGGAACAAAATTGATAATAAAAACAAAAAGGGTTCTTGCAAGCCAAACCAGCATCAAGTATCATGGACAGGCTACAAGGCACTAATTAGATAATTTCGATTGATCTTTATTTATTGATACTATAACCGGAAATGAAAACTTTCTCTTGCAAATCATCAATCCCAGCAAGAAGAAACATGTTCTTATGGTGTATTTTATTCGCATGTGGATGCTTTGAGATAAATTGATACTGAATGTCATTTATTTAAATAAAAAAAAGCAGATCCAAAGTTTTGAGATATTGGTGCTAAGTTTCTTATCCATCTTCATTTCATAAAGTGACTACCCAAGTAACCACGAGGCTATAATAGCATGCATATATAGGGCATATGTATTACGTCTAGTGCATCATTGAAGTTTGATTAAAGCTGAAAAGGGCCCCACTAAGATCGAGCTAAAGTTATATCTTTTGTAATGCCATAAGACATGGTTAAAGTAGCATTATAGCCACCGACAAACCGACATAAAACTCAATCTTCATTATTGATCAAGAATCCATAACGACCGATTCAAATGTGCAGCGATCCCATCTGTCAAAACCCTATAGAATCATTTTATCTAGATCAAATAAATGTGTCCAGAATTGCTCAGACATGAACCTTCTCATCAAGTTCCCAAGCGTGTTTGTGGCTTCAATAAACGTTTTCAACGAACACGAAGATAGGTGTCAGCAATATAATTTGAACAGATATATTAAAACATTTGCTATTGTCATTCATGTCGGTTTGTCGGTGTTATAGCATTGGTAATGCATCACTACTTTTTCAAGCTTATATAACGCTTTATTACTTGAGAACTGTTGAATTGATGCGACCCGCATTACCGATGTTGATTTTGGGTTGAATATAATGCTTGTGGTTACTTGGGTAGTTCCTTTACACAATCACCTTTGAAAAAATGCATTGTTTCGTAATCTCTTTTACATGCTGCAAAATACCTAAAATGTATTCACTTCTTGACATATAACCTTTTTAGGCATTTTTGTATAAAACCTTTTGGGCCTTTTATGAATAATTCCAGTCTTCAAGCAAAGTGCGTACTTTGAAGTCATAATTGCACCCTTCAGATTTACTGTACATCGTTTCTTTTGTTATGGTTAATCGGATGTACAGAGAATTCCCTTTTTATTAAAAATAAAATCAATTGTTCCCGGGAGGCAAAATATTCTTCGTCTGACGAATCCATATTGAACACTGCGAAAAACAACAAAACACCATGCAACCAAACGCGTGAAAAAACGCGTTCACTATGTCATAGCTCGCGTTGCGCTTCGCTTTTGATCAATTCGCTTTTCCGCAACGCTTCGCTTCGCGCCGCAACGCGTTTACTATACCATCGGCCATAGTCTCCCCCCATCGGCGACGGTGCGTGATCAATGAGTACAAGTAAGAGCATTGCTCCGCGCCGTCTCATTCTGTGTCACTTGTGTGTGCTACTCGAGTGCCGTCTGGCTATATTTTGTCCCGACGATGGACAGTCACGCGTGTTAATATGGCCGACCGACCGACCGACCAGCCTCGTCGGTCACCAACACCAATCGGCTCCGTTGCCGTTATGTATGTAGGTAGTAGGCTGTGGACGGCAGTGTTGGTTAGAACACACTGCCAGAAAAGATAAACATCAACTTGGTGTGAGTGTCGAGTGCACGGTGAGCGGTGAACAGTGAGAAGACGTACACAGTGATTGAAGGAAGCGAGCTGCTCGTAGTGGGATTTGGGTGGCGATGCAACATCCACGGCATCGCCTCCTGGTGAATCGGTGAGACGTGAGCGGGTGGTGGGATTGTGCTATTTACCGCACGAAGTTGCATGCAAGCTCGAAGGAGGAAAACGGGATGGTGCAGCAGACGGCGCGGAAGTGAGTTGAACACATTTCACTCACACATTGACGCTCAACCTCGAAGGTTGATGGTTTCACTTTTCACTGCCGGCGTGGTTGTGTGCGAGTGGTGGATGGATGTTTTGGTACAACAACGTGACGCTGGGACGCCTCATGGAGGTGTTTGGGAATGCGTTTTTGTAAACAGCGGGCCTCGGAATGAGGTTTCTGATTTAGGTTGATCCGATCTGATGAATCGGGTTTGGGATTTTGATCAATGGCAATGGTTGGGTTGTGTTGATCATCTCCGAACAACTTTTGCTATTGAATCAATGCTTGCATGTGCTGCTGGTGTACAGTGGAACCTTGCTAAGTTGAAGGAATTTAAAATAAATTCTAAAATTTGCTGCTATGTCGAACATTTAGTATTTTGAATAATTAATTAATTAATAGTTTACTTATGATGCAAAGCACGTTTACGGCTATGTGCATCTAGATCACCTAATAATAATATAATACATACAGTGACCGGCAAAAATTAAGATCCACCTTTGATCAATGTATTATTGTTGAGAAAAATACACGTATTTTTGAAAAAGTAGGGTATTCCAATACATGTTTCTGAAAAATAAACATAGACGAACCACTTCAGTACAAAAATAACGATCACTTTTATTCCTTGCATACAATAAAAAACAAAATTATTGGAGTTTATTAAAATATGTATGACATAAAAAAAGATCCACTTCATGTATGAATAAAAAAAATAATCGATAGAGTTGGAATCAACTCTTCAATAGTCAATATGACCTCCCTTCGCTTCAATGATGGACTGCAATCGTTTCGGGATGCTTTCGACTAGGTTTCTGAGGTGTTGTGGATCCAACTCATTCCAGGCCTGCTCCAGTTGCCGCAAAATATGTTTGCTTGTTTTTTACGTGGGTTTTTTCGACTCCATTGTCGCGAATTGCCCAGAGATTTTCAATTGGGTTTAAATCCCGGCTCTGGGGAGACCATTCCAAGGGTTTAATCCGACAGGCACGGAAAAAAGCTTGTGTTTTCTTGGCCGTATGCTTTGGGTCGTTGTCGTTGCTGAAAAATATAATTAACTTACAGACCCATTTTCAGTAAAGATTCTTCCATATTCTCGTTCAGAATATCTATATACCCATCTGCCGTCATAATACCACTGATTAGAACCAGATTCCCCACTCCAAACCATGAGAAACAGCCCCAGACCATGATATTTCCACCGCCGTGCTTCATGGTCCCTTGTAGATGTTTACCCTTCAGCCCTTCATCGCTTTTCCGCCAAACTCGCAGTCGTCGTTTTCTGTTGAACAGCTCAAACTTTGATTAGTCTGACCAAACAACCCGTTTCCAGAACTCCAGTGGCTTATTTATATGTTTTTTTTTGCAAACCGCAATCGCTTCTCCTTATTCACCCTACTTATGAAGGGCCGTTTCCGAGCAAAATGACTATTCAAACCGTGCTCAGCAATACGTCGCCGAACTGTACGATTGGATATCGAAAGGCTTAGCTTTTCTCTGAGCGCACGGATGGTAACAAACGGATCCTTTTTAATTTCTCGGATGATTCTAGTGTCTTCGCGGTGATCAGACTTGCGATCGCGTCCACGTCCTGTTCGATCTGCGACACTTCCAAGCTTTTGGTGTTTTAAAACTGTTTTCAGCACTTACGCTTACACCATACTTTGCACTGAGATTCGTTTTTTGAGCAATCGCGCACGATAAGATTTCGAACTTGGACTGTTATTTTCTTTCCTCCCATGCTCGATTCTCAAAAAACTCGTCACTTGGGCTAAACTCACTTAATTCTCACAACTGTAGCAATTATCTGTGATGGATGTAAATAAAGGAATGTCAAGAGCATGATCAACAAGGGGTAAGCCAAGTGGCTGTACACGGAAAGTATTTTTTTTCCTAGTGGATCTTTTTTATTGACATACCGTAAGCACAAGCTTATTTCATTTTTCACATGCAGTTGTTAAGCCTCATGAATGATACCCAAATATGTACAGTACGGGTAAGAAAGTTGCTATTGATACGAAGTTGTAAAGATATCTATGCCTGATTAGTATACGGCTCGATGGATATTTTTTTTTCGCCGGTCACTGTAAGTACATTGTATGGAAGGAAAACCTTAAACCTAAATCCTACTTAAGTGAAATACATGTTCAAATTTCATTATAAATGTTAGATTCTTTTAAAAACTTAAGAAAATCATTTATTTTGATAGAATCTTCGTTCAAACTCTGGCTGTTAATTTTATACTTAACTCGGAAAATTGCATATTTGGGACAATAGTTAATTATATGATCTACAGTAAGTTGTATTTTACAATCTGTGCACTCTGAAGGATCCACACTCTTAAACATATAAAGGGTGTATTCGATAAAAATGGCACACAGAAAATCTTCTGTAACTTTTGAATCGTATGAGTAAAAAACCTAGAAATTTTAGTAGATCTTATCCATAGTGTATTATTTACATCTGCCAAGTTTCATAGTTATACATTCAGTAGTTCCAGTAATGTCGTCGAAACAAGAAATTGTCCGTGAGAAAATTTTGTGCACTCACAATCAAAATCCAGGGGCGTCCCACCGGTGGATTGCTAAAAGGCTTGGAATTGCAAATACAACTGTGTCTCGTGTAATAAGAACCTTCAAGGAGCGTCTGAGTGTCCAAAGGAAGGAAGGGAGTGGTCGTAAAAGTGGTCCAATGGACAGTAAAATGGCCAGGAAAGTCGTACAACAATTCAAGAACCGTCCAAACATGTCAATTCGAGATGTCACTGAAAAGTCTAAGGTGTCAGTCGGTTTTGTGCAGAAAACCATGAAGCGTGCTAGGTTACATGTTTACAAAGTGCAAAAAGCCCAAAACCGGAATGAAAAACAAAACATCACTGCGAAAACCCGCGCTCGGAAACTTTACACGAAGCTGCTCACCAAATCCGGTTGCATCGTGATGGATGACGAAACATACGTCAAGGCCGACTTCCGTCAACTTCCTGGGCAAGAATATTTCGTTGCCAAGTCGAAGTTCGATGTTCCGGAGGATGTTCGAAAGAAGAAACTATCGAAATTTGCAAAGAAGTTTCTAATCTGGCAGGCAATTTGCGGATGTGGAGAAATAAGTGCTCCCTTCATCACTTTCGGAACAATAAACGGTGCGATTTACACGGAAGAGTGCCTTAAGAAGCGTCTCTTGCCATTCATTAAGAAGCACAAAGGATCAACTCTGTTTTGGCCTGATCTAGCATCCTGCCACTACGCTCGAAACGTATTGGACGGCCAACGGAGTCAATTTTGTGCCAACGGATATGATCCCACCAAATTCACCGGAACTTCGTCCAATTGAAAAATTCTGGGCAATTATGAAAACGGAACTTTGCAAACATCCCAAAACTTTAAAAACAGAGCTAGAATTGAAGAAAATTTGGGTAAAAACAACAAAAACACTGGGAAAATCGGTTGTACAAAATTTGATGGGTGGAGTGAAAAGGAAGGTGCGGGCATTCGGGATGGGAGACGAAATTGAATAAAACAAATGTTGTAAATCAAAACTCCTTAGTAGTTCTTCATTCCCTGAAAATTTCAAGAAAATCCGATAATCAGTTTAATTTTGATGAGTATATATGTGTGTGCCATTTTTATCGAATACACCCTTTATTCATAGGCAGTGCCTTGAATTTTCATAAAATGTCCATGAGAAGTGAAAATGATTTTATCCCAGTGTAATGATGATGTTTACTTTCCCGGTTTTCATGGTTTTCTGCTGTCACTCCTATGCCAACTGAATTTTGTTTGCTGCAATGAATGAAGTCGGCTCTATGTGCGGGTCAAAAATCTGCTTTCACTGTTGTTTTGATTATCAATCGGTAAGCATGAATTTCATTTCTCCGATCACCGTGAATTTCATTTCTGACATTTCGAAATTCGTTTTGAAAATGAACTTGTTTACATAAATGAATATCAAAGTATTTTGAAAATTGAACGTTCATTCTTCTGGTTACGTTTGTTGTCATGAGTTATCATTTGATTTTCGTATGGAACTTATAGGTATTCAATGTTATGTTGCCCGAAAATCCACGCTTTTGATTCTAATGAGCATGACTTTTACCAAGATTGTTCATAGGTAATTTCTGTATGCTCAATTCTGAGTCTCGTAATAACGAGAGAATCTTTTCGCCTGTAGGCAGTTGGGAGTATTCCATTGTGATATGAATGGTTTTATTGACCGTAAATTATTGTTTTCAATGTTTTCCCAGAATTGTTGCCATTTACATCTAAAGGCGTATTTAGACGCGGTTATTTAATCGTTATGTGTAGTTTTTGTTTGCGTTAAGGGAATGTTTGTTGCCTCCTTGAACCAATGCATTTTCCGAGAAAGGGTCTTGTATCGCTTTAAGTGCGCTCATAGAATCTGATATGATTAGGAATTTATAGTGTAGATCATCTCTGATAGCACATTCCATTGCATTTATGAATAGCGACTAGTTCTGCTGCAAAAATTGATGTTTGGTTCGACAGTCGTGTCTGTTTTTGATGTTGTGTACTAAATACAGCACATCCGACGTTTTTGGTCAGCTTCGAACCATCTGTATACACAAAATAAAAATCATTCAAAAGAGCGGATTAAGAATTCCTTTTGATGCAGTATAGAGATGACAGTAGTTTTGGAGGCACAACTCATCGATATATCAACTTCCACTTCTCCAAGACTCCACGGAGGCTCTTGATGGAATCCACGATTGTAGATGTTTTTTGTTTCTATGCTGTATTTAGTGGTGGTACAGTTAGAGAGTTTTTAAAGTGCTTTTTGGGGTTTACTAAATCTAAAAGAGTCTATGGCGTATATGAGAATATTCTCTCAGACATCAAATTTCTGTCACTTTTCAGGTTGTTGTTTCTATAATTGAATAGAAATAGATTTATTTGGTCATCCAAATCCAAAGTTGCAACTTCCGGATCCATTAAGAAACTCTTCAGGACCTCCTTCACTGTTTTGACTAGACATTCTGCTTGACCGTTACTTTGAGGATAATATGGAGGGCTCTTCATTACCTTCACTCCTTGAAGAAAACTAATGAATTCGTGTGAATTGAAAGGAAGACCATTGTCCGATACTAAAATATCTTTCAAACCAAATCGTGCAAAAAAGGTTATCAATTTTTTTAACACCTTATTGCAATCTGTTCCTTGCTTAATTAATTCTACTTCAATCCATTTGGAGAAGCTGTCCACAATCAACAAATAAGCACGATGTTCTCTATATCGGCATTTATACCAAACCAGTAGACCAAACGTCTAGCCAATTGCGTCATCTTAAGCATACGAGCATGATTGCTATGCAATAATTTTAGTATCTGCTTTTGATATATTCTTGGTATAATTACTCTGTCTTTATAAAGTAGACTCATCCACCAGTTCCAGATCTTGATGATTCACAAACACATCTGAAAAACGCCTATCCACTTTTTCAGACCATACTCTATGCATAAGCTCCACTATTGCAGGAAATCATCTTCCTTGGAGCCTTCGGTTTACACCGTAAAGTGCTGACCATAGAGGTATTTATGAAGCTTTTCAATAGTGCAAACCAGCGCTAAGGCCTCTAATTGCAATATAGGATACTTCCTCTATGCCATGTTTAACGAAAATGAAATGAAACAAATTGGTTTCTCTATTTCATTTACGACATGAACTAAAAGACCTCCAACGCCACACCTCGATGCGTCAGAAATCACCACTATCGGTTTCAAAGGATCATAAAATTCTAAAAATTGTGTTTTACTCAGTAAATTTTTACTTTCCTCAAATGCTTCTTGACCATTTTTGTCCCTAACAAATTTTACTTCTTTCTTTAGTAAATTGTAGAAGTGAAACAGTTGAGAGGACAAATGAATTTGTGGTAGTAATTTATCAATCCAAGAATTGATTTAAGTTCCGTCACATTTTTTGGAGCATTTGCTTTCTCAATCGTTGTTGTTGAAATTCAGTTTCAACGGGATGTTTCCGTTATTGTGATTCTCGACCAGAAGAAAAACACGTTTAATCAGGTTGTAGCGAGAATATAATTTCCTGTGAGATATACAAATTCAGGAGAGTATAATTAGAATAAATGTGTGTATAAATAGTTGTAAGTAGTTGTAAGATTATACATCATGCATCGTTCTCAATCGATAGTATATGCCTAGATGTAAATACAGATAATAATAATAACTTACGTTTAGTTCCCTTTTTCTAATTTCACGATAGTTTATCACGGATCACATGCGCTGTAGCGGTAGGTCCTATAAGGGAAGTCCTATAATTTGTAAGTTAGTTTGTAACTTAGTTTTAACTTTAGCTCTTACCGACTGTGTCAGTTCACCTACGGTATACGGTAACAGTGGAGTGGACAATAGGTCTCGCAATAGTTTTAAGCTAGATAATATACAATACTTTCATTTGATTGCTAAGTAGTATTTCAGGAATCAAACTTACACTATTCTGATTGAAATGTATTTTAAGCACACAATAGCTATTAATAACGATAGAATTTAACTTAATTAACTTCTAAGTAAATCCTCACTGTTCAAACAAGAAATCAATTGTTTGGCTCACTTCACTCTACTTATTGTGTTTTGTTTGTTTTCTTTTGTATCTATTCACGCAGATCATGTTGGTGTCATCCTGATTGTCTCATCACTCGCAGGGTTGCGAGCGATGTAGACAGTATATAGATAGATGCGCGCGCTGGCCAATTGGATTAGGCCAACAGTTGTCACTTTATGCATTAACCCTTTGTCACTTATGATATGCCCTAGAAAACTAAGTTTAGTTACAACAAATTTACGTTTTTCAAAGTTAACTTTTATGTTAGCATTTGCTAACCTTTCCAATACCAATAAAAGCTTATCGTTGCAATCCTTTTCGCTAGTTCCGGCTATAAAGACGTCATCTAGATAGCATGACACATTTGCAATACCTTTCAACACTGTATCCATCACCTGTTGAAATATTGAAGCACTTGAAGAAGCTCCCTGAGGAAGTCTGTTGTAAGTACCCTTTCATCGCATTGATGACCATGAACCTTTTGGATCTTTCCGTCAGTTTTAATAGAGTATATGCTCCTTCAAGATAAAGTGCACATAGTACAACACAACCTGCAAGCTTTGCAAAAATAATTTGCAAAAAGTATTTGCAATTATTGATTTGTCTATAGAAACTTTGCAATCTATCACTAATCGAATTTATTTGTTTTTCTTCATGACAATAATGATTGGAGAAGCCAATTCACTAGTTTCTATCGGGATGATAACCTTTTCTTTTTCTAGTTTGTCCAAATAGGCAACTACCTTATCCTGCAATCTATAAGGAGCGTGGTACGCCTTTTTAAAAATCGGAGTGTTATCTTTAAGCACTAACTCCGCTTTAAATTCTTTAATTGGTTGGCTAAAATCTTTTTTAAAGACATTTTTGAACGTCTGCTTTAAATTTGCACTCCATTTGCATTGGATTGTTCACCATAAGGGAATTTGTAAAATATTTCTTCCAGCTGGGGTAAAACACGTCTAGCCAAGTTCGACCAAATAAGGGAAAAAATTCGTTATCACAATCAAACACCGATAATTGCATCAACTCTTCTTTGCGGTTGAATTTAACTAGGACCTTTGCCTCTCTCATGATTTTAAATTTACCCCCATTAACCACAATCAGTTTTTGGTTGAAAATTTTGAATAATATCGACTTTTGCTGATTACGGACACTGATGAACCAAAGTTAACCTCCATTTCTAACGAAAACCCTTCGTTATTTACATCAATCAAACAAGGGTTACTTATTTTATTAATAGACGAGACCAACATACAGTGAAATTCACCTGAATCGTTTTCGTCTCCATCCGAATCGTTTGCATTCATCCTCTCCAGTAGCTCACTGATATGCCTATCCACCGAAGGACCTGGTCTATAAGAATCGACCAAGTTTACTGCATCTCGATGTAATTTTTTAAGTTTGAAGCATTTCTTCTTTATGTGACCTTTAACCCCGCGGTAGTTACACACACCATCTGAGAGTAGTCAGGTCTCCGTCGCCTAAAATTGCCTTCCCTTTGACGAAACCCACCATTTCTTAGACCGAAATTCTTTTGTCCCCTTTTAAATTGTGTCCTTTCATAGGGTCGTGCTCCTAGCCTGTTTTCGATCGGTGCTCGAGTGTCTTCAAATCCTCTATATACTTCACCTGCACTGTATCCTCCATATGGCATCCTTGCAGTATTTTCAATTGCCGCAACATTTGCCCTTGCTATTTCCCACGTTGCTACGATCTCCTTGGCGCTAGCCAAAGCCAAATTTTCTTCTCCCAGAAGTCTCTACCTCAAATTTTTATCTCTATTACCCGCAATCATTCGGTAAAGAATGGCTACCTCCTTAAAATTAGCAAAATTACAGAACTCCGCTTGTAATTTCAAAGATAAAATTAAGTCTTCCGTCGTCTCGTCTGGATTTTGACCCTTTATACTAAATTTATACCTCTGAATCAAGTTTGGGTCCATTTCATTCAAACGGTTCTTCAATTTAGATATTATATCATCAACAGATGCTTCCTCAAAAATAGCGGGGTACAGTAGTTTAACCTCCTCAAACATTACTGGTCCGCTAATTGTAACAAAGTATGCCATTCTGTCCTCCTCTTTTATCTTGTTTACCTTGAAAAAAGTATTTTAATCGAGTGTACCAATCATTAAAACTGGCACCTCTACGGTATGGATCCATAGTGCATGCGATATTCGAAGTACTCATTATTCAAAAGGATTTAGTGAAAACAACACGAGCAAATAAAAGGCTAGAAAATTTAAAACGGATTTTAGTACAATAGGGGTCCACAAATTTAGAGGACAAAAGAAAATAGAACAAAATGAAAACCAAAATGGATCACCCTTAGTCACAAATTGTAACAACGCTACTCTCTTTGAAATTATGTAACATAAGAAAATGTCTGACTCACCAAGGGGATCCTTTGATCCTCGTCAACTTCGATCTTTGCAGTCCAGTAATCCCGTATTTCACCTGCCGACCACCGTACATCAGCAGTATTCGGATTCGAAACACTCGAGACTTTCACTACTAAGTTACCGTCCGAAATCCTCACTTGAACGAACCCGCAGTTCTAGTTCCCGTAGTCTCGAGTTCTGGCTGTTGACGCACAGTACACTGACAAGTGACGCATAGACTGGTGGCAAGTGACGCACACTTCTTTCGAGTAACAAAACCTAACAAAGGAGAACTGTGGCTACTTCCTAATAACCTGATCGGAATAAAGAACAGACACTCTTATAATGTGCAGGGTTGTTACGAGAAGTCAGAAAATAAATCCGCGCCAAATCCGCGCGAGTTCAAAATCAAATCCGCGCCAAATCTGCGCGAGTTCAAAATCAAATCCGCGCCTTCAAATCCAATCCACGCACGAATGTTCTATAACTTATCAAGCATCAAATATATAGGATGGGGAACGGCTTCATCAGTAGGCGAACCAATTTCAAACAAGGGGTAAACAATAACATCCATCACTCATTTTTGGCAGTATGCTACAAATAATAAAAGTAGATTTTTGATTAATTTCCTTCAGAAAAACCCAGCGCTTGGAATAGGGTCTCGGTGGAGCTAAAACCGTTCCCCACAATAAGATTGTCTGCGTTTTTGAGCCAATTAGATGCATTGTTCAAAACAGGAATGTAATTGAAAACTTCAGTGTGAAATAAAACCTGTAAAGAGGGAAACATAAGTCACGATTAGCTAAGTCAAATAAATTGACCAATAACCAACTTAATAAAAATGTCCAGACAAAAACAACCAATGACCCAAGATGTGCTCCACGCTGGCCAAGTCCACCCCTGAAGGAGCACAGGACGTTTGAGTGAGTGATGAAAGCACTCGAACACAACCGATATGTAAAGTATGTCAAAGAGAATGATCCATATTTTGTCAATGGTGTATCAAGATAGGTGCGTATTTATTTAACATATACGTCATAACATTTAATTGTTCTCAATAGCCTTCATATGAGCTAATTTTTCCCTTTCTGATTGTTCCTCCTGCTGGATGTTATCTTTTTGTTTCAAAAGAACTTTCCAGGAATGATGTGTCTGGATTATTAGATGTCATAGCTCTGATTTCTTTTTCCATCAAATTAAAAATATCTTCTTTAGCCTTCCTTTTCATTCCTACAACTTCTTCTTGCTTTTTGATCTGGTGCCTTGCTTCCTTCTTTGCTTTTTCCTTATTTTTTGTGCCTCCACTAATTCAAAATCATTCTTTTGTTTCTGTTTGGATTTGAAAGATTGCCTCGCAAATTTCGCCTTCAAAATCAAGTCCTTTGAAACAACAAATCTGGTTATATCATTCTCAAAAAAATGCATGCCACTCAAAATATTTTTACGATTTATTGAACTGCTGTTCACTGAGCCTAGTTCGGTTTTCCGGTAACACATGCTTAGATAGTGAAATTTTTCTTTCGACCTCTGCATTAGAATGAGATACGCAAGTTACAATGTTGAGCAATGTTCTCATTTCGAGAACTACTGAACAACTTCCAAATCTGTTTCGTTCAAGTTTGTTGACAATACACTTCGTATAGTCTTGAAAATCAATAACTATCCACTAAGTGGACGATTTCTTTGATGGAATCCTTATTTATGATCCTTCCAACCTTGAAGTTGCTGACTAGTCTAACAAATTCTTTCGGAACATCTTTGGAAAACAAATACGAGACGAAAGCCTTAGTGTGGTCTTTAAAATGCTTATTGAAATGAGATGTTTTAAGTTGATTTCCTGCAGCGTCAAGAATGGATTTGTAAATAATTACATCCGTATCCTTAAGAAAATGTTCTTCCATTAGCATTTTGTTGTTGATGGCTTCCGTTATCTGTTTTGAATCGTAAACTCTTGACATCATAGTGACCAAAAATGCAAGAATCCTATCATAAATATCGAAAAGAATAAACTCATTCGTTTCGAGATACTTAAGCAACTTTTCCGTTTCTCCCGCTGATTCAATCACAAAAAAAACCTGCTCTTTGATATCTGGCAGCAGTAAAATCTTCAAAATTACTTCTTCATAAAAGCTCCGTTTTGCCAGCCCTTGCAATTTCTTTTTCAAAGAAACTAAGTGGTTGTAGTTTGAAAGAACCACTTCTGCAGCTGGTCCAGAGTTGCCCACCGGGTTTCAACATGCTTTTGGAAACGTTTAGGCTTGGTGATGCAGCTTTCTTTGAATTCTTCCCACTTCGACGGAACGACAAAGTAATAGTACAGATACTTTGCCAAATCAGAAACAACATATCCAAACTGTTTGATAGCAGCCCTAAAAAATTAAGGTTATAATACATATCTCACTCTGGTTCTCTCTTCAAATGTCGAATAATGCATATCTACTAGCAAACAAATAATAAAATGCTTTCTTAGATTTTTAATAGTTTAGAATTTAAGTCCCTGAGTCCATTTAGAATTCTTAAGTATTAAACTTCGTATTTTCAAGAAATAATTCTTCGGTTGGATATTAATCCTCATGGAGTTATTCCTGGAAACTTCTAGAATTATTCATTCGAAATTCCTAGAGCTGTCTCTTTTCATTTTGCTTTGGAGTTCTCATCTTAATTATCATTAAATGATGATCCGAATTTCTTGGAAATTCTTGAAATTTTACTTTTATCTAGCTTTGTATTCCCCAAAACGATTCACAATAAATATGGAGTTCCTCAGAACTAATTCAATAGCAGATTTCACATGATCGCAGTTCATTTCAAAAGAGAATTTCCGGTTTCAGGTAGTTGTTACCAAACTATAATATTGGGCCGTATAATAGAGAATAATAGAGTATACTGTACTTTCACTCATAAGAAATGCATGGGTGAAAGTATAGTATACTCTTTTATTCATACGGCCCATTATCTGTCGAAACTGTTAGTTTGGATGGATGAACTATTAGTTTTGAAAAATTATCATTGTTTACTGATGTTTCTTATGATTTAAACAAAATTAAACCTTTAATTTACCTGAATGCGTTGTGAATAATGTGAACCACACAGGTTCCATTGTTGATCATCCCGAAACCACGATCAGCAATCAACTGATTGTTGAATTTCCGAGACAGCGATTTATTGACGTTTGGACCATCGTGACCAGCCATAACTAAACGATCGGTGCTAATGTGATTATCGGTAAGTGCTTTTTGAATTTTCTCCAGCAACACGTTCGCAGTAGCTTTTCCAAGGAATACGCTTTCCAGGTGAAAGATGCTAATTTTTCGGAGCCTCTTTGAGAAGTACTTCAGTAGTATAGCCAATTCTTTTTGTTTATTACTCGCTTCATATTCGTCGAACATAATTGAGTAGTATTGACCTTTGATGTCTTCAAAAACAGGCCCTTGAAAAAGGGTCCGATTGCTTCGTTTACCAAATGAGTCATTTTCTGACGAGTCAGGAAAATCCTTTCAGGTCATTCGGAGCAATCATCTTCAGGACGCTTCCATCAGTTCCTGCTGCATAAAAAGAAATATTTTTCATGACCACATGGATCGTCCAAAGTATTTCTTTCTCCAGGATCCGTGAACTGCAGTCATGAATTCGAGAACAAGCAAAAATACACCGTGAACTGAATCACGTAATCATGAACTAAATCACGTTTTTAGGTAAAAATCCTGAAAACGTGAACTAGTTCACGGTCCGTTTTCATTTTCGTGAACGCTTTTGTTTCTGTGTGGGTATATCAATATGGTGTTGAACGAATCCGCGCCAAATCCGCGCCAGAACGAATTTTATGAACAAATCCGCGCCAAATCCGCGAAAATCGCGAAATCCGCGAAATTCGCGAAATCCGCGCTGCCGTAACAACCCTGAATGTGCACAAAACATTTTTTGTTCCATACAAATGGGTGTAATATTATCCTACACAATAAATACCTTCCTTGCAAATCAAGAAAAAGAAGTCTCAAGAAAGGACCCCAGCAATCAACAAAACAAAATGGTCTACCCGCTTAATAGTGCAATCACTTCGAATAATTCTGTCTCTCTCCTGTAAGCGATCTGTAGTTAACCCGTTAACTACAATGCAAATGACACTTGCACAGAATGCTCACTTGAATCACTTTACTAACGGTTTCATTTTGGTGCGGGGAAATCCCTTTTATCACTGAACAACCAATCTGCAGTTGCAGGTTACCATAAAAAACGAGAAAAAAAATCCCGCTGTTTGTGCAGCATCGACGGCGAAAAACCAAATCCTCCCGGTCTTCCTGCTGCTGCATTTTCCGTGTTGCCCAACCGCACTGGCAACAAATCGCAATCTGGCGTGTTCGATGGTTTTTGTTCTACCCAAGAAGTCTGGGTCACTTTCACTTTTCAAAATTCACTGAACCGTAACACCGAAAAACTTAATTTTCCTCGTCGCCAAACTAATCTGTTTGGATAGGTAAAATGCAAAATACACCGTTTGAAGTCTAACCAGTAACTGAAGCTTTTGCTCGGCTTTATTCGTGTTTGGGTTTTCGATAAAATCTCACCTTGCATTGAACGACTATGTTTTGATTGTGGTGGTGAGTGACTGACAGCACACCGTTAACTCTGAATACCCAGAATAGGGCAGATATTACATTTATTATCCATTTTAACATATGTTTCGTCATCCAATAAAATACAGCCATCAAATTTCGTCAAAATTCGTTCGTATAGTAGTTGTGCTCGCTTTCTGGCAACTACAACTGGGAGCGATTCGGATGTTTACTGGCACAAAAATGTTTGTGATGTTTGTGAACAATTTGACACAAATTTTTCATTAGGGCCTAACTGACAAACGTAAACAATGGCTTCTTCCTTAAATTTCTCGTTATTGAAAACGCCTAATCAATCCACCACGATCATTTCGAAGAGGAAGTGTTCACCTATCCGATAGAATTGGAGGCTTACATGGGTAGCTTTTGTGCCACGAAAAATTTACGGAAGAAGCCATTGTTTACGTTTGTCAGTTAGGCCCTAATGAAAATTTCCTGTCGAATAAATTTTCTTCTCTCAAGTTCCATGTACCGTAATTTCGAGATGCGTCGATCCATCGGGAAAAACTTTTCACCAATTTCTTCGTCAATAAAACATCAACAAATGCCTGTTGAAGGTGTTTTGTTTTTACAACCAGGGACGCGGTGGTGTATTAAACCGTGCGTCCAGATTTACTTTGAATCGATCAATAAAAGTGATTTCCAAAAATAAAAATGAATTTTCATTTCCGCTTTGGATACTTTTTGACAAACCCGGTTCGCTGAGTGTATGCCACTTAGTCGTTCACTTTTGAGACAAGTTCTGTGAAAAACGGAATAGATTTTGTCAGGAGAACTGTAGACTAATTCCCCGGAAAAATGGTTGACAATGTTGGGGATAATTTCGAGAACAATTCAGGGGGAACCCTTTTTCTTATTGTGCTTTTCTGCAACTCGAAACCACAATAAATTCTGTTGCATTTTAGTGAATAAAAACAAATTTGAAACCCCTCGATCCCGAACACTAACAACAGTTTATTTTTCACCTTCATTTCAGATGTTCATAGCTTCAACGGTACAAACTACTACACCGGATACTTCAAAAGGTATGTCAGCTAATGCTAAATCCCCCTATTTATACTAACCTGCTCAATGACTGTTCCGTAAAATCTAAATCAGCCAGAAGCGGCAAACACCAAAAGCAACCGAACATCATGTTTGATAACACCTGATCTGCGAAACTGTCGTCGTCATTAATTCTCCCCGAAAAGAAGGACCCAAAGCAGCTAATCACCTTCGCTGTGAGTAGTAGCCCTTTGTAAAGTTTCCCATTTTAATTGGCATTAGGCTAATTTGCCAACCATGGATCGCTTCGATTCGGATCGAAACGGATCGCGTGCCACCATGCCTCGATGGGCCAATTCCGATAAGCGCCACAGCCGACCCAAACGATCCGTCCGTTTCTAAGTTCGGCTCGTTCGTTACACTCACTCGTGTGTTTCGTTCTGTGATCCGGCACGCGCGTCTGGGTCCTGTAGTCATCAAAACACATCCACGAGACCCGCTGTCGGTGTTAGAAAAAGTCCTGTCCGAGTCTCCACCTGCCACTACCATTGGGATAGAAGGTGGAAGGAGTGCCTACAAGAAGAAGCTTTCAGAAGGGGTTCCCAAAGGGGGCTATAATCCAATAAACAAGGTGGCGAGTTACAATACGGTCGGTGGGCACGGTGGGCAATTTGAAGTTTTCGGAAGATAAATCGGGATTCCAACCGTCAAGTTTTGCCCAATTTTGCCAAAAGCCTTCTTCCGCTATGCATTTCAAGCATCGCGTATTAGAGCGGGGGTTCTGCGGACTTCCAAACTCAAAACACGAAATAATGGCAGCAAGAAACCCGAGTGCACACGTTCGGTGGAGGGGTCTAATAAAAATTAGCAATCATTTGGTATACATTTTTTTTTTTAATTTTTATTTTCGTTCAAATACACCGATGCCGAAAAAGTTTGCGAGGAGTTTGATGCTCTCTGTCGATTGCCCGAGTTGGTAGGTTTTTGTTTTTCGCATGCCTCGTCCTGCACGCAGCAACCCGCGAAAGGGGGAGAAACTTTTATTTTCATTGTTTTGCGCTCCGTTTGCTGCGATGCGTTCCTTCGGTTGCCTTTTTCTAACGAAGTTTTATCTGTCGAGCCGCGCTGTGTTTCGCGGAGCGCGCACACACACACACGGCGCGGCGCGAAACTGAAGTTTAGCATATTACATATATCGGGGGGATCGGCTGGTCTTGAGATGGGGGGGGGGGGAGAGGGGATGTTTTTGGAGTGTGCCAGCGATCGCCAGCGACTGACGACGACGACCGGTGGACAGGTGCAAGACAAATTGTAATTGGACAACTGTTCGGTTTTCGGGGTACTTACACTCTGAGGAACCTTCTTCGGAATGGTTTCAGGTCCCTCTCGGTGGTTCTGTCTGCTGCAGTGGAAGGGTGGGTTTGTTAGAGGGTTTTGGGGAGGCAGTTCTGTCTTCTGGGTGGAAAGGTTCGATAGAAGAAGACTCAATTTAGATGATACTTTCTTGTTGTTGAAAGAGTCCCTAGCAGATGGACTGAGGTCGTAGCAAGAACTGTGAATAATTCACATTTCTACTATATCTCTAATGGGTTTTTTTTATTATCGTACACATTGGACCGAAGGGTCTCAGATTGTTACGAAACTTAGTCCACGAGTAGGGTTCATGGATATGAACAACTAGCTAAGCCCAGTGCGTGCGCTGCTACGCTTGCAACTAAATGAAGGAAAATTTAATATAACTGGCACTAGAAATTAGAAGAAGAATTAGTATCTTCCATTTAATTCCAACTACCTTTGCTTATCTTCGACAGATACGCGTATTTCGTCTACAATGTGCAGACTTCTTCAGTGTCTCGTACTAGTTGAGTCGAGTTATTAGTACGAGACACTGAAGAAGTCTGCACATTGTAGACGAAATACGCGTATCTGTCGAAGATAAGCAAAGGTAGTTGGAATTAAATGGAAGATACTAATTCTTCTTCTAATTTCTAGTTACAGGTATTCCACTAAACAGCTCAAACCCTCTAGGATTCATAACTGGCACGTTTATGGTTTTTTTTAAATGAGTTTTTTTTTCTTGAATAAGCAGAGGCTCAAACTTCTATCAAAACATGCTTCTTATCCGAGAAACACACGTTTTGTGTTTAAGTAAGCTGGATAATTTTCATTTTTGTTAGAAATTTGTGTTTCATTTGTATGGGAGCCCTCCCTTCCAGAGGAGGGTGGTTTCTCAAACCACCATACAATCATTGAATTCAAAACCCCCCACATTCCAAATTTGGTTCCATTTTCTTGATTAGTTCTCGAACCATCGCATTGGGCTCATCGATTATAATAATAATTATTTGAGTTTCATTAGTTTGAAGCCCCCCTCTTTCAGAAAGGGGAGGGGTCATTTCCTTCCTGAGAGAGTAGGGGTCCTTCTTTCCTCAGCCCCAAAAACCCCTTCATATAAATTTTCACGTTGGTCGGTTCAGAACTTCTCGAGTCTATAAGGGTCTGACAGACGGACAGACAGACAGAAAATAATTTTTATGTATATAGAAATCTAGCCTCCAAAAATCCCCATATGCTAAAGAGGTTTCATTTACTTGATTAGTTCTCGAGCTCCTCGGAGCCCTCCCCCCATTTAAAATGGGGAGGGGTGGTGAAGTGCCATAGAAACATTTCTTGCCTCCAAAAACCTCAACATGCCAAATTTGGTTTCATTTGCTTCATTGGCTGTCGAGTTATGTTAAAACTTATGTTTCTTTTTTATGGGCGTCTCCCCTTCCAGAAGGCGGAGGGGTCTCAAACCACCTAAGAAATATTTATTTCCTTAAAAACCTCCACATGCCAAATTTGATTCCATTTGCTTGATTTGTTCTCGAGTTATGCAGATATTCGTGTTTCATTTGTATGATAGACCCCTCTTTCAGTAAGCGGAGGGGTCTCAAACTTCCATAGAAACATTTCTCTCCTCCAAAAACCTCCACATGCCAAATTTGGTTCCATATGCTTGATTCATTCTTGAGTTATGCACAAATTTGTGTTTCATTTGTATGAGAGCCCCCCTCTTACAGAGGGTGGAGGGGTCTCGAGTTACTTCAGAAACATTTCTTACCTTCAAAAACCTCTACCTGTCAAATTTGGTTCCATCTACTTGATTAGTTCTAGAGTTATGCAGAAACTTGTGTTTTATTTGTATGGGAGCCTCCCCCCTTTCCCTACCAGAGAGGGAGGAGGGGTCTCGAACTACCGTAGAAGCATTTATTGCCTTTAAAATCCCCGCATGCCAAATTTGGTTCCATTTGCTTTATTAGTTCTAGAGTTATGAAGAAATTTCAGTTTCATTTGTATGACAGCACCCCTTCTAGAAGAGGGAAGGGGTCTCAAACCACCATAGAAACATTTTTCGCCACCAGAAAACCCCACATGCCAAATTTGGTTCCATTTGCTTGATTAGTTCTTGATATATGCAGAAACTTCTGTTTTATTTGTATGGGAGCCTCCCCTTCTAGAGAGGGGAGGGGTCTCAAACTTCCATAGAAACATTTCTTGCCTCCAAAAACTTCCGCATGCTAAATTTGGGTTCCTTTGCTTGATCAGTTCTCGAGTTATCCAGAAAAATGTGTTTCATTTGTATGGGAGCCCCCTCTTTTAGAGAAGGGAGGGGTTTTTTACTATCTTAAAAATATTTTCCGGCCTCAAAAACCCCTGCATACAAATTTTCAAGCCAAACGGTCCTTCCGCTCGCGAGTTAAATCGTGACAAAGGAAACCCCAACTCATTTTTATTATATAGAGAAACAATATTAAAATTTTCAGGGTTGCCAGTTTTCCTACAAAATTTTCCACAGTAAAGAAACAAACTGTTTTCTGAGTCATGAAAACTTTTGAAGGCTATTTTCTTGTTTATTTATCATAAGCTTACATTGGTGAATTTCTGGCGATGATTTTTTTGTTGTTTTCAAGTAATGCTCGAAAAACTATGGTGAGGTTTTCATACAAAAATAATACAAACTTTGAAACGTGTCGTCTTCCAATTTGCTTATAAGTACCTAACGTATGCTTTTAATGTTAGTATGTGGTTTCTTTATTTTGTTGAAGGTAGCTGCTAGGTTAAGAGTTTATTAAAGTATAGATACAACTCAAATTAAAGCGTCGAACAAGGAAGAATATAATCGCTATGAAGGAAACACATTTGAATATAATATATAATTAAATTTTGATAGGATATAGGATTCCATGCCAATATGGGGGCACATTCTGCCCCGCACTCCACTGGCCACACCCCTCCCCAAACTTTAATTGGAAAACTGGCAACCCTGAATATTTTAATATTGTTTTTTTTTCCAAATATTCATTATTCCTACGCGTGGACAAAGTTTCGAAACAATCTGAGACCCTTCGTCCCAAACCTGTACGATAATAAAAAAATCCCCTAATTCAGATGAACTAGGATAAGATAAAGCGGCATGATGAACACGGCCAGCCATTTTAACCCTCCGCAGACAGCGAGGCTGGCGAGTAACAGCCATGGACCGAATAGAATGGAGACAGTTTTTGTGTACAGCAAAGGCCACGCCGGCCTTAGTCTGATTGGTAAGGTGAGCCATTTTAACTCAGTTTTGAGTCATTTTCCGCTCACATTCGTAAAAAGTGGGGTCACTCGATTTTGAGTAAGGATTACTGGGATTGATAAGTCGACAAATCAAACACATTCATCTGATTTGAGTCGATGTTTTCGATTTGTCGACTTGTCAATCCCAGATACATTCGCTTTCATAGTAAAAATCAAGCTGGACTTTCGATCATTGAAGTTACTATCTTTTGAGTGTGGCTGGAGTGGCGTAAAGGTTGCTTTCCAGAACATGTAGAGTAGAATAATCTATTGATTCACAAAAAAATCATTTATCTTGTTTTGATTTTTTTTAAATTTTTGTTGTTGGTTGGACTGATATTGTTTGGGCCTCTTCATAAACCACGTAGACTCATTTTTTTTTAAATCTCAGATCCTCCTCCCCCCTCATAGACTTTTCCCCTTAATTTTTTTAAAATTTTGTATGGAGCGTAGACTTTGGTCCCCAGACGTCTCTCCTCCCCCCAGAAATGTCTTAGTGGTTTATGAACAGCCCCTTTTTCATTTTTCAGCTTTAAGATCATGTTAGCCCCTGCAGCATCACTACTGTTGGTTTGAATCGGTTTTAATTTTAACGTATTTTTGTTAACAATCCAAATCAAACACCCAATTTTGTAAGTGGCCCCGACACCATAATTACTGTTGGTTTAAATCGGTTCTCAAATTCAATACCTAAACGTATTCTTGCATTCCATTGAAATAAACCACCTAAACTTGTGGGGGGCTCTAACTGCATCATTTCTGTTGGTTTAAATCGGTCCTCAAACGCGATGTTTTTACGTATTTTTCTATATTCTGCTGAAATAAATCACCCACACTTGTGAGTGGCTCAAACAGCATCCTTACTGTTGGTTTAAATCGGTGCCAACATTTGAATAATTTTACTGTGCATCTCTGTACAGAGAATAAACTGGGAACATATTTAATTATCTGATTCGCTGCCGACATCAGTTCAATTCCGCAGACCGTTTATCAAAACGGATACCGCTCCAATTCCAAACATTTAATCAAACATCCCAGGATTTCGCGGCTTCCCTCAAAGCGAGTATCACGTTAACACATTCCTACCCTTTCCGAATTTCTGTATTCGGGTGAGGCCAGCGTCGGTATTGCCTTAGTTTGGGACACCAGTTTTTACACATTGAGGATGTATGCTAGTCCCAAGTGTAATAACAAATGATCTGGCAATAATGAAGTAGCAACCTCGGGCGATCAATCTTGCTCACAAATTTGAGTGACTCCACGTTTGATGTAAGTGAGTAAAGAACGACTCGGAATTGGGTGAAAATGGCTGGCTGGGTAGACATTTGTTTACATTTTTCTTCCCTTTATTAGGAGTCATTTCAATATTTCTGAAAATGAGTGCGTTACGTTTTGAAGGTCATTAAGGTTGTTTATGTTAAAATTGCAACACGCAAAAAATCCGCCTTGAAATTTTCGGTGTATCGAATAAAGTATCGTTGGGTTAATTTTGCCATATGTCTGTGGGTTTGTGTGTAAAATTCAGTCTTCTAGGTGCAACCTAGTGCAGATGTTTGATGAAGTATACACTCTCAAATGAACACTCTCTTGAAGTGTACATTAGGCTGATGCAAAATTCGAAATATTTGCTCCCCTAAGCTTAATCGACGCCAATTTGGGTCCTGATAGTCCCCAAAAAATTTTAACACATTTGGTTTTAATTTGGCTTTGCACACGCTATTCAAAGTTTGTATGGGAATTAGTATGAAGAATCTCAAACTTACATTTCCAGATTCCTAACATCTTGATATTATGTCCTTAAACCAAATCTTATATACATTCATATAGTGTAAGTTGTCAACTATCAAAATGTCGAAGATACCTGACATGTAAATTTTATACAAAAATAGTTATTCATCAAATATAATAATAAGAAGTAAAAGTATGTAATGTATATAAAATATATAAATATAAGATATATAAAATATATATAATAATATAAATAAAATAAAATACACAAAATATATGAATATAAAATATAAAAAACATATAAATAATAAGAAAACAAAAATAAGAATAAAACATCATACCTAAAGTGTGTATTTTATGTTTTATTGAATAACTATTTTTGTATCAAATTTACATTTCAGGTATCTTCGGCATTTTGATAGTTGACAACTTACACTATATGAATGTATATAAGATTTGGTTTAAGGACATAATATCAAGATGTTAGGGATCTGGAAATGTAAGTTTGAGATTCTTCATACTAATTCCCATACAAACTTTGAATAGCGTGTGCAAAGCCAAATTAAAACCAAATGTGTTTAAATTTTTTGGGCACTATCAGCGCTATCACTTTCAGGGAACAAGATAAGTGCCTGCTTCACGATGGCCCAGTACTTTTCAATTGGCCGCAGTTCCGGTGCGTTCGGGGGGTAGAGATGCTTCGGTACGAAATTGACCTCCTTAGCCTTGTATCACTCCAAAACCTCTTTCGAGTAATGGCACGAGGCTAAATCCGGCCAGAAAATCGTATGACCATCGTGTGACCTCAGAAGAGGAAGTAGACGCATTTGGAGACATTCCTTTAGTTTCACCCAAAATTTTAATTGAAAATACCCAACGGGTAAAAAGTTACAGCCATTTAAAAGTCGTGCAATTTGATTCCGGACAACCTTTGTGAAAGGGTTGTCCACGTTGAAATTGCAACACGCAAACAAATCCGTCTTTGCACCAATTTTTGCCTTGAAATTTTCGGAATATCGAATAAAGCATCTTTGGGTAAATTTTGCCATGAGTGTGTGTGTGTGTTTGTGTGTGAAATCTTACACTCATTGGCCGGCAAAAGTATTGTGGAAAAAACTGTTTACAACAATCCTTCAAGTTGCCATTGGAAGCAGCTTTAATCCGGGAGCTAGGAATGATAGCTCTTCTACAGATCCACCAACCCATTTCAGAATATGTGGAGAGCCACGTCCATTCAAAGGTTACTTTACATATAGTATTTAAGCCCCGCATGTAAAAAACCAATATCATTTCGATATTGGCTCTGCAACACACTTCCAGATTTGAAAATGTAAACTTTACAAACCTGGAACGTTATTTATATTATTTTAAAAAAGGTATTTTGGTATGTAGTTTTAATCAGATAGATCTCACCGATGCTTCCTTAATGAAACTAGCTTGTTTATTCGTAAAAAAAAAAAAAAAATCAGCGGTGATTCGCAATTGATTTCCAGCACTCGCGACGAAATAAGCGCAAAAATTAACGTTGCTAAACCACCCGTTAGATACGCATTCTTATCTACTGAAGCCAGCTTCCCATCTTAGGCTTGTTCGCGACAAAATCTGGACAGATTAAATTTGGAATAGTTCATTATTAGTCATGTTCAAACTAATTACAGTAACTTATTCAGACTGCATGGAGAAACTACGAACCTTTGAGTTTACTCCAGCTATTAGGGTCTGAGCAGACTTCTTTGCAACCGATGCAGCTGCTTTTGTCCAAGTTTTTCGAAATTTTTCCATAGTTGTAGCTTGTTGTTCATGAGAGCCCAATACCGCTCGATAGGTCGCAACTCCGGGCAGTTGGGTGGATTCGCATTTTTTGGTACAACATGGAATCCAATCGCTTTATACCATTCCCAAACATTTTTGGCGTAGTGACAAGATGCAAAATCAGGCCAGAATAGCAAGGAAACGTCATGGCTGCGTAGGAATGGTAACAATCGCTTCTTTAGGCGTTCTTCAAGGTATATTTGCTTTGTTTACAAAAGGGCAATACGTAGCCCAAGAAGTGAAGAAGCGGCTGCTTCATCCGGTCATTAAGATGACAAAGAATCAGTGGGATTCGCTTATTATCGCAGTTGGATTTGAACAAGAAAAACAATACGAACCTGTTCCAAATTCCTTTTGAAAACTTCAACAATAGGCGTCTGGTGGCAGATGGATGCAGAACTTTCAAAGGCTCAATTCCAAGATACTTTGTATCATCTGACATTCCTTGGATCGTTTGGGGCTGCAGGACTTGTAACTATAGGTATCAACTGTGCCAGGTTTAATGGCAAAAGGTTTCGAATGTGTGGCTTGCCCAAAGAGCACCATACAATTTCCTGGTAAGGTATCTTCGCCATTTGTTCGGCTTCCTCCTCGGTTTGCAGTGACATTTCCTTGGTAAGCTTGAACCAATGTTCATTGGTATTAAAGTGGCTTTGGAATATTGCATTTTGAACCGAGCAAAGACAGACTCAATATACGCTTCTTGGATTCCCAGACAACTTCTAGTTGGTTCAAGATTGTTCACCCGGAACATGTTGCTCAACTTCGCTTTTATTTCGTCCTAGCCATCATCGTTGGAAAACAGCATAAGGTCATCGACGTACATAGCAACTATCTTGAAGTAAAGGCATGAATCGTATTTCGTAGATTTCAGCCCCAACTTCTTCAATGCTACATTCAGCTTCGTATTCCACACGCAACTTGATTGCTTCAACCCGTACAGGGCCTTGTTCAAACGGCTAACCTTTCTTCTTTGACCGGGCTGCTCGAAACGCGGTTGTGGCTTCATATAAATCTTGGAAGACCGCGGTGCATCCTTCTGATCGATCGAGAGACTGTATTTGGCAGCCAACGCAAACAGATACCGAAGCGAACTCTGTGCCGAACAACTGGCGAGTAGGTTTCATTGTAAGCCATCCTCTTGCGCTGAGAGTATCCCTAGTATCACACTTGTTGCAGGTTAGTTAAAGTAGCTTCTATGCAACTGATTTGTGTCACAATCAAGTTGCTGCAACCTATTTTGACAGATGTGTGTTGCTAGGGATCCCTTAATGACCAGCCGTGCCTAGTAGCGGTCAATATTTCCTGCAGCATCGCGTTTGGTCTTGAAACCCCATTTGTACTTGACGGCTTTTCTCCCTTCTGAGAGGTCAGTCAGTGTCCATCCGTTGTCCAGTTGTTCATAGCTACCTTTCAGCGTTCGGAGTATTCGCGCGCAGAGCTTCCTGACAAGTAATCGGATCGTCCATTGCGGCTGAACTCCTTGCCTCGATTGGAGGTGCTGCGATCCCACCGAATTGACCCTGGACCTTGGGTTCCGTGGATGAACTGTTTCTGGGAAGGATGGGAACTGCGAAGACCTCTTGTTGGAACTTCAAAATCATGGCACCGCTGCGCCTCGACCCTTCTGACCCAGGTGGATATGAGTTTTGTCGCGATGGGAGCACAGAGGCCATGTTGAGCACATTGTTATTGGCATACGTCAGCTATACTATCGTCGGTAGTTTCATCGCTTGTCTCTTCGCTGGCATCAGCCGGTGCATAGTCGGACAAAAATTCTTCACACTCATCTTCACTATCTTGATCCTCGGGTGGTACATCTTCCGGGGCATCAGTAGCTGGCGACAGCTACTGACTTCGTGATTCAGCACAATAATCGACTTATGGCATTGATGTTCAGGAACAGGACTGGTGACACCCTCATTGATGAAATTTACCTCGCGGCTGATATCGATCTCCTCTGATTGTATATTGTACAGCAAGTTACTCTTGGTTTCCTCGACACAGTCGGTCAGAATACACTCGTGGGATTGGCGTCCCACTTCATCTGCTTTGGCTTCAGATTTCCAGATTCCAATCCTTAGGTGAGAAAAATCGGGCTTCCTGGTGGGTAATTGGCATGAGATTGTGTCCTCCAGTTGGTGAATGGTTCAGCAGGTAAACAGCAGTTGATACAGCTGCCGCCCAGAACGCTTCGGAAAGCTTAGCCTCGTACAATATGCACCTCGCACGTTCCACGATCGACCTATTGGTGCACTCCGCCATTCCGTTTGGCTCCGGTGTGTACTCATTCGACGCTGGTGGATGACCTCACTCTACTTCAGGTATTTGTTGGCCGGTGTTGATGTGCTCCTTAAGTTTTCTTCCGGATTGCCATTCAGCCTTGGCGTAGAAAATCTTGAACACTTGCGTTACCTCAGCTTCCGATTTCGAATTGTCGTGGACGAAAGCTATATACTAACAGCTACCTCCGAGCGACTTCACATCGGCCCGCAAATGTCTCAAAGGATTAAATCGAGGATTCCATCAGCACGAGTTCCCTGGTGTTGGGTGTTGGCAGTGTTTGCCAATCGGACATACCTTGTAGTCAGTCATCTCACCTCCAGTAATGCTGACGCTAGTCACCAGCCTGATTATGGACTCTGTGGATGTTGAGATTTCCTAACCATCGATGCCAAATCTCCAAGCTTCATGCAGCGCGTTCTTCGTGTCCTGCTCCCGCTGTTCCGGTTCAAACAAATCGTGCTGGTGACTCCCAGACCCAACGACACCGTCGTTGAAGACAACCCTGTGACCTTTTCTCACAATTTGATTGACGGAAAGAAGGTTCGCTGACGAATCCGGTAATAACTGCACCTCGTGAGCGGAAATCTCGTCGGTTTGACACAGGGACTTCAACACACTTGATCCCATCGAATCTATGTTCATATGTAAGGATCTTTACCAGGTTTCTGGAAGGGGGTGACTTTGGCTGACTTCCAACACGAAGAGAAGTAGCTAAGTCGCAGACATTGATTGAAAACCAACGAAAGATGTACGTAGAACTGGGGGCTCAATTGCTTGAGCTCCAAATTCATGATCGAAACCTGAGGCCTTCATGTTCTTACACGCTTCGATATAGGTCAACAATTCGTCAGCAGAGTTCTCCAACTCTCCAAGTCGTTGGGACTTAGATGGATGTTGTTTACAACCTCGAAAACGGCAGCTTCGTGCAGACTGACGATGTTATGTCCGAGATTGTGGGAGCTGACGAAGTGTTGACTTATCTCAGCAGCCTTCTCTGCAGGAGTTATCAAGCGATCGTTAGAGCCATTGCTTTCTAGTTGGATCAACGGTGGAATGGGCCTTGGCTTAGTTTTTTAAAATTTTGGTCAACTTCCAGAACGGCTTTGCACAATCTGAGAGAGAGCGGATCTTGTCGGCAAAATTGTCATTCTTAAGGTCCACCATTCTGGCCTTGATAATTTTCGTCACTCGATTACAGTGACTTTTGAGCGTTGGCAAACCAGTTCGCTGGTATAGCCTTCGGACGGCGTTTCGCAAAATTGCGTATTGTATTGAATATTTAGTGGGTCTATCAATGGGTACAGAGTTGCTCACCTGATCAATCACCGGTACATGTTGCTCCCGGGCATGGGAGATCGTTTGCTCGATGTTCTGCAGCTGCCATCCCAAGTAACAATTTTGGTTTTATAAGGGTTCTGAAGAGCATGAATTAGACATCAACCGACTCAAGGTGCATGTTGAAGTCGAAGTTGTCGGAAACTCTCCCGTCTGGAACGATGGTAGTTCCATCTGATGATTCGATGCCAGTTGACCGAGGAGCCAACTTCGGCCACCACCGGATAGTGGTCCGAGCTGAGCTCCTGGTGCACGACTGGCTGGGCGATGTTGTTTCCCATGTTGGTGAGGAAGATGTCGATTGTCGAATGAACTCCGGATCTGCTCAACTGGGTGGGAGTATCCGGGCCCAGGACGGTGTAATGTCCCTCTCCAGGTCTTCCTGTAGAATTATTCCGTTCCGATTCCGCCGGGTGTTCCCCCACGTTACGTGTTTTGCATTTAGGTCACCGGCGATGATAAACTGCACCTGTCTCCGAGTTCGCTTGCGAATGTCGTTTCGCAGGGCCGTTGTTGTTCGGTTGGTAGTGCTGGCTTGCTGGGGACAATAGGCCGCGATTATGGCGATAGGGCCGACGTCAGATTCGACTACAACTCCGATGGCTTCGATAAACTGCAGCTGGAAGCTCGGAAGCATGTGGCAGTTGATGTTGTTGCGCAAGGCGATCGCGACTCCTCCTCCATCCATTTCCTCGTTCATCGGAGGTGGCATACGGCGTTGACCAGGCCGGGATTTGGTCGATGACTGCTTGCGGATCGTCAAAAACTCCACACGTACCTTCTTCCATCGGGGCACAATCGTTGGTACTGTCCGCTCTGGCACACTTGCCACATCGCGGATTTATGTGGCAGTTACGAGTTCCGTGGCCGAACGCAAGGCAGTTGCCACACTGCGTCACGGCGTGCTGTCTCGGACAATACCGGTCCCAGTTGATCCCGGTAGTTTCCCTGTTGCTGGCGCCTGGTTGGAATCACCTTCTGAGGCACCGCTTGCAGCTCGGCGAAGAATGCCTCCGGAGTGAGTTCCGGAAGGCCACGCAGAATCACCTTCATTGGCTTGCTTCCGGGTGCGTCGTGAGTGAAGAACTCGTGTTGCTTGGCGACTAGGTGAGCGCCGACAGCACGGCAGTCAGCCTCCGTCGAGCACATGACTTTTATGCCTTTACTGCACAGCTTGTACAGCGGATGAATTTGGATAGCTGCAAGCTCGGTCCTAAGTGCAGCAATGTCCTTTGACGGGACCTTTACCTTCTTTGACACCTCCTGTGCCGGAAGCACGGCGAATTGATTGCTCGTAAGTAGACGAGCGTTATGATCCACTGCACCGGTGTCATCATGGCGCAGCTGCTTGGAGCTTCTTTTTTCTGGTTTGCAAGCGCGGGTGATAAATCAATGAATCTTCCCCAATCAATGTTGTCCAATCCAATCAAAGCTGTCCCCCGAGTTAGCCAAATGCAATCAATGTTGTCCCCCTTTTAAATCTAGCACTGACACGTCTGAGATGTTCCATACTTAAATTTGAAGTCTGTGATAGGAAAGTACAGTGCATTTAGTAAATTTACTCTGAAAAATCGGAATTGTAAGACGCCACCATTTTTTTAAAGTTCAGTTATTTGTACAGGCTCAATCGAATTAACTTTACAGAGCCAAATTTTCATATTTATATACATCAATTATATTAAAACTAACGTTTAGGGGATAGAACCGATTCCCCGCGGCCGTCTCGAGGTTAATAGGAATAACAACTGAAAGGATAGGAAGGTGGGCTGGAATTTGAAGGGTGGTTTACATAACACCTTTTTTTTAATTCTAAATTGTCAAAAAACTTAAAACTATACAACTTTTGGCTTCTTTTGACTTGAACATTGAGAAAGAAAAAAAAGCACAAACACAGATAAACAAAACTTAAAGTAAACATAAAGGTTAAACTAACTATAATCTAAGGCTAATGTTTTTTTTGAAAAAAAAGACCGTGCAATATTGTAGTTGCTACTCCTTCACTGATCAGAACTAGTGTAATAGCACAGAGAACCACATAGATGGAGCTTGGGAGTAGCTTTACTATCTTCAATGTACAAGTTCACTAATTCTATTTATAGATCAGTACCGGCGCCGGCCACGTCCTTACGGTCTTTTGGGGAGGGGGGAAGGATGATTAATTTGACAATCGTTGTTATTAGAGACCGTGAGCATCACTACATATCTACAATTGCCAAGGGAAGGATAGTTGTGTTAGTGAGGCATTTTTAGATCATGGATGCACTGGGTAAGTGAAGCGATCAATGAAAGAAAGCGCAGTAGACTGCTTTTGATTTTAAGTCTAGTGGTGATAGAAAGAGGCAAGTGACAAATGGCAAGGAAGGGGACGGGCCTGGGATTGAACTCCCGACCATCTGCTCAGTAAGCAGAACGGGTAACCACTGAGCTACCCAGCCACGTCAATAAATTTTCTGCGTTATCTAATGCACATAAAGGGTTTGGCAGAAAATAATGGGACATTTTACAGTATGTAAAATAAGTATATCCACCCCTGCTTCAAATTTACAATTTTCCTGTTATCGATTCAAATATAAGTTGATAAAATGAGTGTTGTTATGCCTTTGGTCCATTGTATAGTACCTATCATTAAACCATTAAATATACTTGAATCAATCTTGCTCTTGAAAATCTATGCCAAGATCAACAGAAAAGGGAAGTAAAACATGCAAAAAAATTTTATCCACCCAAACATGCCTAGTACCATTTTGCCGTGTATTGAGCGGTTCCTGTCACTTTTTCGAATGTAAACATTGCATACAGTTATTCTTTCGTAGTTTAGAAGCTTTCGTGATTCAAATTTGAGTTCTCGTGTTTCGAAATGCCTAAAAACGCACAAATTTCGCTGAGTATCCGAAAACTTATCATAGAGCATCACAAGTGCGGTAAAACGATTTTTGAAATGGCGCGGTTTTTTAACACGGTTTTTTTTTTGTAAAAAAAGGCTTGACTGTATAATCATTTCATACGATTTCGTATGGCATGAGTCTTGAACCCTTGCTTTGTGGTTCATAGTTCCGATCGTTTGAAAATCGTACGGGTAATATCCTGAGTAGGGGAGGATGGTACAAAACGCACCGTTTAAGCAATATCGTGAATTTCTAGGTAATTGAAGCTTAAATATAGGAATAAGTTATTGAGTATGGTGCATTACGATGTTTTCGTTGTAGATCAAATGTGATTTTAATTCCAAACGATGGTTTTTCATGATATTTTAAACCTCTTCCAATATGATGCCAAGACGACTTCTGGGTAAAACCAAAGAAGAATGCTAAGATGGAACAGTTGGTACAAATATTTTTTCATTTCAGTGTCTTTTTCAAAAATTTAAAACGGTCCTTT